>JAAGEH010000092.1:2268418-2362652 GCA_011751065.1 Lasiurus cinereus | reverse complement strand
CAGCAATACTGAGAAAGAAGAATAAAGTAGGTGGGATCTTAATACCAGATTTCAAGCTATATTACAAAGAAACTGTTCTCAAAACAGCCTGGTACTTGCACAAGAACAGACAAATAGACCAATGGAATAGAATAGAGAATCCAGATATCTACCCAAACCACTGTGCTCAATTAATATTTGACAAAGGAGGCATGACCATACAATGGAGCCAAGACAGTCTCTTTAATAAATGGTGCTGGAAAAATTGGACAGATACATGCAAAAAAAATGAAAGAGGACCACCAACTTACACCATATACAAAAATAAACTCAAAATGGATACAGGACTTAAACATAAGACGGGAAACCATAAAAATACTAGAGGAATCCACAGGCAGCAAAATCTCAGATATATGCCAAAATAACTTCACTGATACTGCTCCTAGGGCAATGGAAGCTAAAGAAAAAATAAACAAGTGGGACTACATCAAAATAAAAAGCTTTTGCATAGCAAAAGAAACCATCAACAAAACAACAAGAAAGCCCACTGTATGGGAGAACTTATTTGCAAATGTTATCACTGATAACGTTTTAATCTCCAACATCTACAGCCAACTTATACAACTTAATAAAAGGAAGATAAATGATCCAATAAAAAAATAGGCAGCGGACCTAAATAGAACCTTTTCGAAAGATGACAGAAGGAAGGCCAAGAGACGTGAAAACATGTTCAAAGTCACTATCCGAGAGATGCAAATCAAAATGACGTGATACCATCTCACACCTGTCAGAATGGCAATCATCAACAAATCAACAAATGACAAGTGTTGGCCAGGATGCGGAGAAAAAGGAACCCTTGTGCACTGTTGGTGGGAATGCAGACTGGTGCAGCCACTGTGGAGAACAGTATGGAGTTTCCTCAAAAAACTAAAAATGGATCTCCCATTTGACCCAGCAATCCCACTCTTAGGAATTTATCCTAAGAATTTACAAACACCAATCAGAAAGGATTTATGCACCCCTATGTTCATAGCAGCACAATTTATAATAGCTACAATTTGGAAACAGCCTAGGTGCCTGTAAGCAGATGAGTGGATCAGAAAACTATGATACATCTACACAACCCAATTCTATGCTGCCATTAAAAAGAAGGAATTCTTACCATTTGCAGCAACCTGGATGGAACTGGAGAGTCTTATTCTAAGTGAAAAAAGCCAGTGAATGAAGGAGAAACACCACATAATTTCATTCATTTGTGGATAATAAAGAACATTATAAACTGATGAACAAAAGGATAGATACAGAGGCAGTAAAGCAACAGACTGTGAAATTATAGCAGGAACGTTAAGGAAAGGTGGGGTAGATAAGAGATCAACCAAAGGACTTGTATGCATGCATATAAGCATAATCAATGAACACAAGACACTGGGGGGTTGGGGTATGCCTGGGTGGGGGTGGGCAATGGAAAGATATGTATACATGTAACATAATAAAACAAATAAGAGAGGGGGAAAAAAAGAAAAACTGCTATACAACTGATCAAGGTAAAGGTATTATAATATTTTTAAATGAAAAAAAATTACTAGAGCTAGGAGATACCAAGATGGCGGCATAGGTGAACACCTAAACTGCTGCCTCACACACCAATTTCAAAACTACAACTAAAGGACAGAATGATCATCCAGAACCACAGGAAAGCTGAGGTACAGATACATGCATGGAGAGGATGGACAGCGGAGTGCCCAGCTGGCTTCTTTTTGTAGGAGGGAGACAGAAACTCCCGACTGCACTGAACCCCAGCTCTGGGCGAGACTCATACAGGGGGACTCTGTTGTGAAAAGAGAGGAGTGTATGGAAATTTAGGAGAGCCGCGAAAAGGCAGAGTTCTGGAGGTGCACTCACCACTATGCGCAGAATAGATGGACTGCTGATTGTGCCTCTGGCTTTCTCTAGCGGAAGGGAGACAGAACCTCCCAAGTGCACTGAAATCCACTTCTGACTGCACTGAATCCCAGTTTTGGGCGAGATTCTGGGAACCCAGACTCGTATGGGTCCCCAGAGCGCACAGGATCCGGAAATGCAGAGCATGAGTGCACATAGATGGCTTCAGTGGTTACCGAGGGACACTAAGACCCAGGGGCTATGTAGGATGGGGCTGACTGGAAGCCAAGGTTGTCTCTGCTCAGCCCTGAGACTCCACCCCATCCAAGCTCAACAGAGAGGCTTTTGAAATTTTGCAAGTCTTGCATCATGAGGCTGACTCCAGCAAAGAAGTTCTCCTGGTGTAGTGCAGAGACAAAGAAAGAGATTACAAATGAAAGAAACGGAGGAAAACAAATGGAGTTCAAAACCATGGTTATAAGGTTTTTCAAGAATTTCCTAGAAAAGATGGATAAATTTAGCGACACCCCAGAGGAGATGAAAAAGGATTAACTAGAGATGAAAAAGAACCAACTAGAAATTAAGCATACACTGACTGAAATAAAAAATATTATACAGGGACCTATTATGCAGACTAGAGGAATGCAAGAACCAAGTATAAAATTTGAAATACAAAGAAGCAGAAAACACTACCCTGGAAGAACAAAAAGAAAAAGAAAAATGTGAAGATAGTGTAAGGAGCCTCTGGGACAACTTTAAGCATACCAACATCAGAATTATGCGGGTGGCAGAAGAAGAGAGAGAGCAAGATACTGAAAACCTATTTGAAGAAATGATGACTGAAAACTTCCCATACCTGGTGAAAGAAATAGACTTACAAGTCTTACAAGTCCAGGAAGCACACAGAACCCCAAACAAAAAGGAATATAAAGAGGACCACACCAAGACACATCATAATTAAAATACCAAGAGCAAAAGACAAAGAGAACATTAAAAGCAGCAAGAGAAAAACAGTTAATTACCAACAAGGGAGCACCTATACAATTGTCAGCTGATTTCTCAACAGAAACTATGCAGGCCAGATGGGAGTGGCAAGAAATATTCAAAGTGATGAATAGCAAGAACTTACAACCAAAAATACTGTAAATTACTTTCAAGAAGAATGTAAAGACAAACATTATGGACAACAAATACGTATATATCAACAAGTGAATCTAAAAATCAAGTGAATTAAAAATCTGATGAACAGAATAAACTGGTGAATATAATAGAATCAGGGGCAATTAGAGAGCAATGTCAACCCACATCTACTTTTGTTCTTCAGTGTTAGTCAAGTGGGTCAGAGCAAGAGCAAACTGGCTGTGGGAATCTTCACTACCTTGCGCCACAGAATGTCTGGAATAGAGTGCATGGCCTCTACGCAGTGTCCCTTCAAAAAGCATCAGGCAGGACCAAGGGGACTGTCATCAGGTGGGGACCTAAAAGCTAGGTTCTAGCATCCTGGAGAGTGCTTGGTGTACTGCTGTTTCCAACAGGACACTTGGTTTTATTTTTTGGTTAATTCTCACCTGAGAATATTTTTCCATTGATTTTTAGGGAGAGGGGAAGAGAGAGGGAAAGACAGAGAGAAACATCAATGTGAGAGAACACATCGACTGGTTGCTTCCTGCGTGAGCCACAACCAGGGCCTGGGCTGGGGAGGAGCCTGCAACCAAGGTACATGCCCTTGACTGGAATTGAATCCTGGACCCTTTGGTCCACAGGATGATGCTCTATCCATTGAGTCAAACTGACCAGGGCAATAGGAAACTTTTTGATAAGAAGAGAGACAGGTAACAAAGTGGTTCAAGATGTAGTTAGATGAGAAGGTTCAAGTGTAGATCATAAAGCAGGGGTCCCAGAAACTCTCTTGTATTAGATACAGAACAGGAGGTATGAGAGCTACCTGGCTGGATGAAGAGCCCAGAGTCAAACCTCCTGGCCTTCCACCAAGCACTTAAGATTCCCAGTCAGAGAAAGTAAACAGGACACACTAAAGCATAAAAATACACAATTGATCTCATTGGTGTTCAAATATTTATTTTAGGTAGTAAAGGCTTTTATTGTTCTGAACCCCAATTACAAGTCACAAGACCAAGAACAACTTAAAAAAAAAGATTCAGGAACATGTAAAAAATACCACAGCGCCTTATAAATATCCTAGAAAGATAGGTATTTTAATTATGGTATTTGCTTAGTGTTATGGAAAATTTATTTTTTTATTTTAATGAACATTCTCCTCAAACATACTATAGCAAATGACATGGATAAGAATCAGAACCTTTGAAATTAAATGAAAGTCTTAAATTTGTTGGATCATCTGGCCCATCATCAGACTTGGGAGTAAAATATTAAATACCAGGGAAAATCTCAACAGGCCCCCCCTTTCTCCCTTTTCATTGTTAACAAAATTTCATCCCAATGTGATGCTATGAGGGCATCACACAATTCCTATTCTCCACCTAGAGTTCATATAACTGACTTTGTCTAAAAACTTGTGCTAATTTTCTTCCCTTGATATGCCAAAGACTATTAATGGGAAGATAAAAAGAAATGAACTGAGGAAGAAAGAATGGGAAACTATTTAAATCCATTCCATTAATTATCACAGCATCCATAAAACAAAGACTGTAAAAACCACAAGATTATGAAGAGGTGATACAAATGTGATAGTATGTTTATAAACTACGGATTTTAAATACCTTGTGTTTATAACATAAGAGGCTGAATTTTGAAAATAAAATAGTAAATTCCTCTGCATTAGTGTCAGTGTTCTTATAACTTGATAATATAAAAAGAATACCATCTATAGATGAGAAATTTTAAAACATATAACATAAAAGCAGTTTATGGACCAAATCTCTGACCTGTTGGTTTTCAAATCTTAGCTGAATAATTCTTCTAATATGCTAATATACAAATCAGAATCAATTTTCAAGCATTGAAACAAAACTGAATAACTTATAAGTTTTTAGAAGCACAAAAAGGTCAAATTACCATAATTCTCAAAGTAGATATTGACCTGAAAAATAGTTGAGGGATTTTTTTTATTAGTCATATTTTTATTCAAATAACTTAAAAGTTCAAAATTAGTTTCAAGGTTTAACTATAAAAGAAAGATATCACATACTATTATTGCTTATTATCCTATACTAGGGGCCCAGTGCACAAATTTCTACACGTTGAAATGAACTGTGGGCCATGAGCCTGCAGTAGGCATAGGGATGAGTCCCGGCCCATTCTTGACACCCTTGCCTGGCCTCTCCTGCCATGGTCCCTGGACCCGTTTATCACAGCCCTGCTCTCACCCACTGTCAGCGCCGAGTAATCAGGACCAGGCACCAGTTGTGGGTGAGAGTGGCAGCTCTGGTGCAGCAGTGGGTGTGATCAGCAATCACCCCTCAGAAGCCCTGAGGGGAGATTGGAGTTGGCAGCTGCTGCTCACACCCACTGACAGTGCTGACAGCAGATGTGAATGGTGGCTCCAATGCTGGCAGCAGTGCAAGGAGGGCTGGTGCCAACAGCAGGTGCAAGCACTCATTAGGACTGCACCTTGTGGGAGCAAAGAATTTTCAGTAACCACCTGAGGCTTGCCCGATGACAACGACTGGTGCCCCCACTTTGGTCTGGCACCCCCACTCACCTGCTCCACCATCCCACTGCAGCTGATGCTGCCATGTTCCGTGTGCCCCCCCTGGTGGTTGGCGCACATATCAACCAGTTCAGTTGTTCTGTTGTTCGGTCTATTTGCAGATTAGGGTTTTTTATATATAGACTAGTGGCCCAATGCATGAATGAAGATTCGTGTAAGAATGGGCCTTTGTTTCCCTGGCTGCCTGCATCGCCTTTGCTCCTGCCAGAGCAGCTTTTTTGCTCCAGTCCGGAGCCGCCTTTCTGTCTTCCCATGCTGCTCAGAGGCCAGGAGTGGCTAGGGTGGTACAGAACGCCTGCATCGTTGCCATGGCGATGATGCAAGTGTCCCACCACTCTGTACCTGTAAATTAACCCGTGCATCTTTGTTGGGTTAATTTGCATACTCACTCCTGATTGGTGGGTGGGCGTGGCAAAGGTACAGTCAATTTGCATCTTTTTCTTTTACTAGTGTAGACTAGAGGCCCAGTGCACAAAACTTGTGCATGGGAGAGGGTGTATCCCTCAGCCCAGCCTGCACCGTGTCCAATCTGGGACCCTTCAGGGAATGTCCAACTGCCGGTTTAGGCCCAATGGAATCAGGCCTAAACCAGCAGTCAGACTTCTCTCTCACAATCCAGGATGGCTGGCTTCTAACCACTCGCCTGCCTGCCTGATCAGCTCCTAACCCCTTCTTCCTACTAGACTGATCACCCCTCTAACTGCTCCCCTGCCAGCCTGATGACCCCCAACTCCCCTCCCCTGCAGGCCTGGTTGCCCCCAACTCTCCTGCGCTGCTGGCCTGATCTTGCCCCCAACTGCTCACCCCTGCAGGCCTGGTCACCCACAACTGTCCTCCCCTGCAGGCCATCTTGTGGTGGCCATCTTGTGATGACATGAGGGCATCACACAAGGGTGTGAGGACCACCTAGGCTTTTATTAGTATAGATAACAAAAGGCTAATATGCAAATTGTCCCCTTGGGAGTTTGATCACTTGCTATGACGTCTGCTGACCAGCAGGGAGCAGCACGGAACATGGCAGGCAACCAGCGGCAGCAGAGGGGCAAAAAGAGATCGAGGGAAGAAGGAAGTGGGGAAGCCAGGAACCTGATGAGCCCTGGTCATCGGCCAAGCCTAAGGACCCTACCTGTGCATCAATTTCGTGCACCAGGCCTCTAGTATTTAATAAATGCAGTTTACAAAATACTTCACTGTGGTTCTTCAAAGTATGATAAATTTGGCAAATGCCAATATATGAAATATAAATAAAATAGTGTAAGGCATTTTAAGATTACTCATGTTTGGGAATTCAAGGAACAATTAGGATTCATACATGAACAAAAGACAAAAGTTAGATAGCTGGTGACTAAAATTAGAAGCCTGTGAAATTTGTTTCTCTATTTTCAGTGTGTGTGTTTGTGCGTGTATAATAGTCCAAGTGCAGTCTACAGAGCTTAGATAATGCTGTTCTCGTAACTTGTAGCCCTATATGCTTTTCTCTTTAAAGTCACACTAAAGTAAAAATATAATTTAGATATAAAGTTCATCAATTCCTCAATGAAGGTCTGAGTCTCAAAGAATTTTTAGTAGAAACATTTACCTTTTGGTCACAAATAAGGCTTGTTTCTGAAGAACTACAGTTGAGTGCCCCTGAGGAATGAGACCAAATTGTGCTGTTGGCCCTCTCCTTTTTAAGTGTTTGTTCCCATTTGAAATAATGACAACATTTTCTGTTTTCTTGGTGTTTCCCTATAGGGCAACAGTAAAAGACTTTCCCATGGTTTGGCCCATTATTAGAAACAACAAGTCTCTTAGACCTTCGGCCACACTTGCATAATGGAGGTGTCACCTTCCCACTTTTCCAAGGTACTTGTAGGTTAAGTGTAGGAGTGAAGATAGAGGAGAGAAGCTTCCGAGAGCTTACTGGGGAGCCATCACATGATGCAGGCTTTTCTTCATGAATAGTAAAGGGCTGTTTTTTAGCTAGGGGGGAAACTGGAGGGCTGGATGGATTCCTTTTAGTGCCATCTAAAAGAAGACATTTCCCCAGAACTGAAGGGTAAGACATACTGGCCTTAACACTGTTCAAACTGCATGATTTGCACTCAGGTAATTTAAAGTTAGAAACCTCTGACCTTGGATCTTTGGCTTCTTTTACATTATAAATAGTAGTATGTGGACTTTTATACACAACCGACTTAGAGTTCTCAGATTTTTGAGGAGTTTCTTCTTTGCTTTCAAAGTTCTCATAACTTAGCAATTCAGATTCTTTTAGAACCACTAACCTTTCTCCAGACTTTAATGAATTAGCTAAGTTTGAGTCACTAATGAGAGGCATATAATCTATATTTTGCTCAGGCTGAGATGCTGACAGTAAAGCTACATCCTCCCAATCAGTCAACATAGGCAAACAGTCAAGAGCAGAATTCATCTCCACATCAGAAACATGACTGACAGATGAAATGGTGGTGGAAACAAGCACCAAATCAGAACCCATTGTTGAAGCCTTAGATCTGGTATTAAATGCATGATATTCGTCTTTTATTTGCTTCTGTACAGGTACACCGACAATGGGGCACTGCAGTTGCCCTAGAGAAGTAGAGGACTGAGGAGTAAAGAGAGGGAAACAGTTTCTGATGCTGCGAAGACCCACTTTTAAATGACTCTTTGGTTGTAACTCATCTTGGTTTACTTTCATGGAATTCATACCAACAGACCTCATTTGAACTTTTTCATGATAATGTCTTGTATTTTTAGGCTCCCTATCACATGTGTTGGGATCCTGACTGCTTCTGTTGCAGGCTGATGTTTCTTCAACTTGATTGGTATTCAAATTTCTGCCCAAAATGTTGGGATTCTTCTTAGTGGGACCCTATGATTCCACAAACAAACCCAATAGCTTCAGAAACTGTGCATTCATAATTTCTTTAGTACACGATATATGACAAAAAAAGAAAAATGACTGATATAAATTATTACACTCATGACATCTACATTTCAATAACCCTGCAATTACTTCTGAAATTTGAGATGACAGAATAAAGGAGTTAGATGTCACTGACCTTGTTCCAGGACCTTGTAATTTTCATTAAGCAACCATCCCTGATCATTTTCCAAGCAAGAAGTGCAGTATTCCGAGAATCATCCAATCCTGAGGAAATAAGTATCAAACACTATCTTTAGTACCACTAAAAATACAGCAACAACAACAAAAAAACCCACCACTTAAATGGAAATTGGAACTGTGAGTTTTATGACCATTTACTAGTTTTGATCATGATAAGTTGGTCTGTGGAAAGCTGTGGTAGCCTTACCAATGAAAGACAAGGTCTCCCACATTTATAGAGGAAAGGATGAAAATTTGTTAGACAGTTCACAAAAATGTGACCAAGATTCTGAGGGGCCATGTTTTGTGAGTTTTGCTTAGTTTTCCACTAGTCCATTGTATTAGAGCATCTGTCTTATTCCATTTGTTGGCTAATTCTTTTCATCCTTTTTTAGCAACTGGACAGCCACTAGATGGCAATCTTTATCTTACACGCAAAGGGTCATTTGAGTCTTAGAAATAATTTAACTTCTATAGATTAAAAGGAACTTTTTCTAGGCTGAAGTATATTCCTTATTAATGATATCACAAAAAATGAGGTTCACATAAAAGACTTTATAAAAAATAAAATTACTTACATAATAAAATGATTTTATACTAACCAGAATGTTCCCGTCCCAAGAATTCGATTCCCACCTCCTGCAGGGCGCCACTTAGTCCTTTTGGTTTTCTCCTATAGAAAACCTAATAAATAAATGAAGACATGTTTAAGAAAATAATTACTATTTGGAAGAGTGTATGAACCACTCTTCATAAATTTTAGTTCTAGATTTGAATTGCTTATTTTTGTGACATTGTCTTTACATGCTATAAGAAATGTATTTATGTGACTGTTTCAAAAGAAAATATTTTATTTGTAGAAATCCATACCTATGTGTGGAATAAAGTTTAATCATTTTTCAAAAGAAAGAAAATTAATATGTCCCTACCTTTGACCCTTACCTTGTAAGTTACTCTGAGATCAATCCAAGAATTTAAGAACACAGGTTTAAATAGCTGTTTTCTTTTACACTCATACTCCAGGCAAACACCCAAGTCCCAGTCTGCATTAAGTATATTAAAATAGAACAAGGCAGTTTTTATGCTATCATCATTTATAAAGTGCTGAAAAATTATATAAAATAGTAAGATTTAGAATCATTTAACATGTAATACTATTATATACAATAATAATGTAGTTGGTATATAATAGTAAGATTTAATTGTTAATATCTAACAATTATTCACTTTACATAACTGTTAAGAAATTAGATTGGTAACTAAGCTTTAAAATGATTAATTGAAGATCAATAAGACATACTGAATATTTCAGAAAGAGTAAGATGTGAAATTATAAGGCCTATATGGAGGTTATCTGCTTTTAACATTCTAAGAGAATATTCATGTAATTGAGAAACTAAACATAGCAACCAGAAACCAAGTACACCTATTAATGCTAAGCAGCAATGACACAGCACTGCTATTATTCTATTAATGTCAATGCTGAATCACAGGCATACAAAAGATGTACTTTAAATGGCCCATTTTTTTTTTCTTGATGTTAACATTAGTAAATGTGAACTAAAAGCAAAGGATATATGCCCTAGCTGGTATGGCCCAGTGGATAGAGCATTGGCCTGTGGACTAAAGGGTCCCAGGTTGGATTCCGACCAAGAGTATATGCCTGGGTTGTGGGCTTGATCCCCAGAAGGGGGTGTGCAGGAGGCAGTTAATCAATGATTCTCTCTCATCATTGATGTTTCTCTCTCTCTCCCTCTCCCTTCCTAAAATCAATAAAAATATATTTTTAAAAAAGCAAAGAATATGAGTTGAACAAGGACTCTTTTTATTCAAGATTATATTAAATAGCATGATAAGAGTTTTCACTAAATAATCTTCACCTGGATTTTAGAGGAACAATCAAGAAAGATTTTAAAGTTAAGGCTTAACGTTTTCAGGCATCCCAGAATGGTAATTTAAAAAATATGAATAAATTTACTTTTCTGTTGGGCATTGGATTTGTTTTCCTGGCCCAGAAGGTTAACAAGTATAATTCTTACTAGAGACAAATAATTACATATTACATAAGAGTAATGCTACAAACTTTTTTTACCTGACCAAGTAACAAATGCACACAATTTTACTTCTGAAGTAGATCGATCTGAAACCCCAGTAGCAAAAATAATTTTCTTCTGTTGCTGAATCTTCTGTATCCATTTACAGAACTGAGATAAGCAAATCTTCAGAGGGACCCCTTCATCAACTTGAGCCTGAATAGTCACAAAATCTGAATTCAACAATCAAACTTCATAACTATTGACCACATACATAACTAGTAATTAGGCACTGCGGGGTATATAACAAAGAAGAGGTTCTACTGATAAAGAATTTACCTAGAGAAAAATGTAACACATGAGAATTTTCCTTAAATTGCACAGAAAAATAATCCAGACCACCAGAAATTTGATGTATTTAATTTCCATAAAATGTATTTGATATTCATTTTTACCACACTATTCTTTCTAATGTTTAAAGATTCTAATGACATTATGGAGGGGACATTATTTCTTCTAATGCTGAATAAACCTAGCTCCAAATGATATATAGCTTTTATTTTCTTTTTGAAACTGACTTCTGAATTTTAATATTTACATCATACCAGCTTGTTTATTGTTTGTGGGCTGGGGACAGTGAGAAGAGAAGGAAGGAAGGAAGGCTTACCTGCTTTATGCCTGTCAACTCCATGCAAAATTCAGAAAGAATTGGATGTTCCTGAGGCTGAACATAAGCATGGAACTCAGATTCAATCTCTCCAGTTGATGTGCTCAGCAATACTGCTGGAAATTCAACTATATGAAAGAATCACCAATTGACACTTAATAAATCACTGTTTCAAGTAAAAATATACTAAAATGACCAAAGCAATGTGATGTAATAGTTATAAAGTTATGCCGAAGAATGTCAAAATATTAAAGTTGAGTATGTACTTAAAATTCAAATATATTTTCACAATTAAAAGCCATATGGAATCAAAAATGTACTTACTCCTTTTTGTAAAGGTTTTTTTCCTCTTCAGTTTCTATGCAATTTAGATTTCGAATGCTATCCTAAAACTAGTATTTTTCCTAATTTTTAAAATGTTTTTAGTTAATAGAATTATACAGGTTTCAGATATATAATTCTATCGGACATTATCTGTATTGCCTATTCACCACCCCAAATCAAGTCTGTCCTTCACACTTATCCCCCCGCCACATGTCCTCTTCTACCTTCCCCCACTAAAAAAATATTTTATATGATGACATATTTAGGCATTAGGTTTTTGCTCCCCCCCCTTTGGGGGGGGTAAGTCAGGTTTTATAATAAACTAATTCATAGACCATCTTGTTTTCTTTAACTGTAGACTTGTTCACATCTATACACTTTAAAATGACTCATTTAATGCTAGCTTGGCCTTTGGCAGTTCAGCCTTACTTATTTCCTGGGTCCGGTGGCGTTTCCCATCATTCCAGCACGTCGACTCGAAATCAATAACAACCAAGTAGTCAAATAACTGCTCTGCAAAAGATGAAGTGTCCTTTGCGTCAGCAGTGTTAGAAGTGCAAGCTGCAAACTGCAAGGGGCTAGCCCACTACTTACTGTCCTTGCTTCCTGCTGGGTTCCCGCTTGCTGGTCCCAGGGACTTACTCCGGATTAATCCAAGCTGCCTGCAAGGTGCAAACAGCCCATCAGGTAACACTCATTCCACTCCTGTTTGAGGCTAACAGATTAATGGTGTACCGCATCCCTCAGGTGCTGTGCTGGAGAGGAAACTGCCGCCCGTGCCGCCCGCAGCCCTTCGCGTACCGCGCCAATCTCTTGGTCGCCATTCCCCGCACGCCTTCCTCCCGCCGCCCAGCTGCCGGAAGTCTCCCGGCGTCCACTTCCGCTCTGTTCCAAGGGGCCTCGGGCGGGCGGGGCCTGGCTGCCTAGGCGGCGGCTCCTCTCCTCCAGATGTGGTAGGAGCGCGGCCGGCTGCGAGGCGAGGGCTGGGAGCGTGAGAAGAGGCTGCCCAGGCCCAGGTGATCACCGGGCCAGCACCGCCTACCACCGGCTCTCCGCCCTGGGCGGGCGGAAGAGCTAGTCCCTGGAGGAGGGCCGGGAGGGTGGGTCCCTCACTCCTGGATCAGAGGGAAATTAGTATGTGACCGCCCTTTATTAAAAGGGGTGCCTTTCTTTAGCCTGTCAGAGTGGCCAACAATTTTATTTATTTTTATTTTTTATTGACTTCAGAGAGGAAGGGAGCGGGAGAGAGAAACATCAGTGATGAGAGAAAATCATGGATCAGCTGCCTCCTGCACATCCCCCACTGGGGACCAAGCCGGCAACCCGGGCATGTGCCCTTGATCGGAAGCGAACTCTGGACCCTTCAGTACACAGGCCAGCATTCTAACCACTTAGCAACATCGGCTACAGCCTGGCCAACACTTTTAAAGGTTTATGTAGTAAGAAGTGTAAGGAGAGATAGAAACCAAGATGGCGGCATAGGTAAACACCTACACTGCTGCCTCGCACCATTTCAAAACTACAACTAAAAGACAGAACGGACATCATCCAGAACCACAGGAAAGCTGGCTGAGTGGAAGTTCTACAGCTAGAGGGAAAGAGAGGGGCTCACAGAGACCCAGAGGAGCTGCAAAAGGCTGAGGTACCAAGATGCACACGAAAAGGACTGGTGGCTGAGTGCGTGTCTGGCTTTCTCAAGCAGGAGGGAGATGGAAGCTCCCAACTGCGTTGAACTCCAGTTCCAGGCAAGACCCTGGGGACCCAGACTCGTGGGGGGTAAAAGGGGGAATCTGGACTGGCAGGAAAAGAGAAAAAGCACAATGAGACTCAGGGGAGCTGCAGAAGGCAGAGGTCCAGAGGTGCGTGAGCACAGAGAGGACTTATTGCTAAGTGCATTGGCTGACTTTCTCAAGCAGGAGGGAGACGGAAGCTCCTGACTGCACTGAACTCCAGTTCCAGGCAAGACTCTGGGAACTCAGACTCATTCGGGGAGAATTTGGACTGTCTGGCAGTGGGCAAAACTCAAGGATGTCTTTCTCTCAGAGGTGCTTGCAGCAATTACTGAGGGACACTGAGGCCCAAGGGCCTCATCGGGCAGAACTGATGGGAAGCCAAGGCTGTCTACTCTGCACAGAGACTCTGCCCCATCCAAGCTGAGCACAGAGGCTTTTGCAGTTTTGCAAGTCTTGTCTTAGGGTGTCTCCACCACAGAAGTCCTCCTAGCATAGACACAGCTGGTCCTCAGAGCCAATTGGCCTATTCCTCCCATTGATACCAACAACAATCAAGATTTAACTACAGCAAGTCTGTGCACACAGTCCACAAAGGGGTGCACCAAGAGTGTCTGCCTCAGGTAACTAGGAAGACTAAGCCACTGGGCTCTATAGGACATCTAGCGCACAAAGCTACTCTACCAACTCAGGGAAGCAGCGAAAATTCAGAGACAAAGAAACAGATCACAAATGAAAAATATAGAGGAAAGCAAATGACTATAGAGTTCAAAACTATGGTTGTAAGGTTTTGCAATAATTTCCTAGAAAAGGCCGATAAGTTTAGCGAGACCTTTGAGAATATGAGTGAGATACTCAAGGATATGAAAAAGGACAAACAAGAAATTAAAAATACACTGACTGAAATGAAAAACATTATACAGAGACCTAACAGCAGACTAGAGGACCACAAGAATCAAGTCAAAGATTTAAAATACAAAGAAGCAGAAAACCCTCAACTGGAATAGTAAAAAGAATTCAAAAATTTGAAAATAGTGTAAGGAGCCTCTGGGACAGCGGTTCTCAACCTGTGGGTCGTGAACAGCTAGCAGGGTCTCTTAAGACCATCAGAAAACACAAATATTTACATTAAGATTCATAACAGTAGCAAATTACAGTTATGAAGTAGTGACAAAAATAATTTTATGGGTTGGGGATCACCACAACATAAAGAACTATATTAAAGGGTTGCAGCATTAGGAAGGTTGAGAACCACTGTGAACAACCTCAAGCGTACCAACATCCGAATTATGGGGATCCCAGAAGGAGAAAGAGAACAAGAGACTGAAATCCTATTTGAAGAAATAGTGACCAAAAACTTACCCCACCTGGTGAAAGAAATAGACTTACAGGTCCAGGAAGCACACAGAACCCCAAATAAAAGGAATCCAAAGAGGACCATACTAAGACACATCATAATTAAAATACCAAGAGAAAAAGACAGAATATTAAAAGCAGCAAGAGAAAAACAGCTACCTACAGGGGAGTACCCATACGCTTGTCAACTATTTCTCAACAGAAACAGTGCAGGCCAGACAGGAGTGGCAAGAAATATTCAAAGTTATGATTAGCAAGAACCTACAACCAAGATCACTCTACCCAGCAAAGCTATCATTCAGAATTGAAGGGCAGATAAAGAGCTTCACAGGTAAGAAAAAGCTAAAGGAGTTCAACAACACCAAACCAGTATTGTAATGAATTGCTGAAAAGTATTCTTTAAGAAGAGGAGGAAGAAAAAGGTAAATATAAAAATTATGAATGACAAATACATATCTATCAAATGAATCTAAAAATCAAGTGAATAAAAAATCTGATGAACAGAATAAACTGGTGAAAAAATAGAATAAGGGGCATGGAAAGGGAATGGACTGAAAATCCTTGGGGAGAAAGGATCCTTGGGGGGTGCAGAAAGAGACTGGACAAAAATCATACATCTATGGATGAGGACAGTGGTGGGAAGGTAAGGGCAGAGGGTGGGGTGGGAACCAGGTGGAGGGGAGCTATGGGGGGGGGGGGAAATAGAAGAACAATTGTAATAATCTGAACAATAAAGATTTATTAAATTTAAAAAAAAAAAGAAGTGTAAGGAGCCCTGGCCTGTGGACCAAGGGTCCTGGCTCCTCCACGCACAGAACAACACTCCAACCAACTGAGCTGGCTGTACTGATTGGTTCAGGTTGTACATCTTTGGCAGGAATAGCACAGAAGTGATACTCTCTTGTATTTTTATCAGGTTTTACGTGGTTTTGATTGTCCCATTGGGTCATATTTATTATCTTGGTTATCTGATTAAGGTAGTGAGTACTAAACTACTCTATTCTTTTTCTCCAATTTTGTGGGGAAATGTTTTCTCATTAAACTTGCAATTGTCTCTTTTTTTCTCAGTATGAATTCATGGTTACCTATTATATTTGGGCTATAATCCATTGTCATATTTTGATGCTGAAAACATCCCAGATTTGCTTGTTGAGCTAACTCTTTGTCCTTTTGACATGACCCCATCATTTGAGCATTTCTTCATTTCTCTGGTACAGATGTTCCCAGCTCATCCATGCTTTCCCTGCCCCAACCCTGGAATCAGCTATTTCTCCTAAATACTTGTTTTGTTTTAGTAATGAATGACATTTAGCAACTGAAGATTTTGGCAATAGATGTGCTCATTGCAAATAGGATGTTAATACTCCCAAAAGAGAGTTAGGAAATATATACAAACACATGTACACATGTTTACAAGCAAAGTCTTATAACATTAAATATATGTAAATATGTGATACATATTACCAAGTTAATCTTATTTATAAAAATTGTTTATAATTTAGACATAAAAACATTTACATTCATATTTAAATATATAATTTCTATTACATTAAATATGTATCCATATGTAATGAAAAACCATGAATTCATATCAGTAGCTCTACTTTCAATTAGATTCCACAGGGTTCATTCTGATTTTCTCCCTTTTTATGTTTATAATTTCCTTCTCTGAGAAACCTAACTCCCATTATCTTCAACATCTTTGTTTGATTAGTCCCCCATTGCTACAACTGCCCCACACTCCCACATCCTCTGCATCTGGCCTGGCTTAGTCATTCTGCACCTTATACCAGGTCACCTGCTGTGTGAAGGCCTTCATCACTACTGTGACAGGCTGCTACCCTCATCCTTCTCATATGGATACTCTCACCCTGTTCAGGCTCTGAATCCTGTGATACCACTGTGGCCCTCAGCATTGATGTCTTCCTTTACCCTAAACAGTTTCTGACTTGATGCCAGGTCACTGCTTTTCTCTTCCCACTGCATGGATGTCCTCCTCATATTGTTCGGGCTTTGACACATTGGTTTCCTGTGTGTGTATTGCATGCCTACCCCAATCCTGGGCCATCTGCCCTATAGAAGGTCCTCTTTACGCTTCTCAGGTTCTGACAGCCTATGCTTGGCAACCATATAAACCCATACCTCACTCAGTTCCACCCATCTCACACATTTTTGGTTGATATATACAAACTAGGGCCCCAAATTCATGTACCTTGAAAAGAATTGTGGGCTGTGAGGCTGTGGTGGAAACAGGGGTGGGTTTCAGCCCATCCTCTGCGCCCCACTGGCCCCTCCCACTGTGGCGAGTAGCGATTGGGGCTTGCGCCAGCAGTGGATGCTAGCAACAGCTGCTGCCCTGCTGCTCCTCAGGAGCAGGGGAGGAGGAGAAGTCCTCAGGGGCAGTCAGGGCTGGAAGCCACCACTTGCACCTGCTGATGGCACTGAGCTATCAGGACTGGTGCTGGGCACCAGCAGCAGGTCTGAACGGGACCGGCGCTGGCAGCGGGTGCAAGCAGCGATTCTGGTGCCAGCAGCAGGTGTGAGCATGGCTGGCACAGTAGCAGGTGTGAGCTCTGGGCAGGACCACAGCGATTGGGAGCAAAGATTTTCAGTAACCATCAGAGCCTCATCCTGATATCAGCAACTAGCATCTCACCTTGGTCTGGTGCCCCTGCTCACCTACTCCACCATCCTACCACGTCCGATGCCCACCATGCTTCGCACTCTGCTGCCCATGCCCACCATGTTCCATACATGCCACTGGTAATCAGCACATGTCAGAGTTGTTCCACCATTCAGTCTATTTGCATATTAGCCTTTTATTATATAGGATTAGAGGCTTGGTGCATGAAATTCATGCACAATGGGGAGATCCCCTCAGCCCAGCCTGCACCCTGTCTAATCTGGGACCTCTCGGGGGATGTCCAATTGCTGGTTTAGGCCTGATCCCGAATTGGGCCTAAATCAGCAGTGGGACATCCCTCTCACAATCCGGGACCTCTGGCTCCTAAGTGCTCACCTGCCTGCCTGCCTGATCAACCTTAACTGTCCCCCCTGCCGACCTGGTCACCCCCAACAGCCCCTCTGGTCACCCCAACTACCCCCCTGCCAGCCTGGTTGCCCCCAACTGCCTCCCCTGCCAGCCTGGTCGCCCCACACAGCCTGCTGTTCAGTCATTTGGTCATCCCTCACTAACTCCCCTGCAGACCAGGTTACCCCATGCAGCCTGCTGTTTGGTCATCTGTCTGGCTGTATAGGTTGTGATGGCCCCTGAATTTTTATATATTAGGATTGGTACATTCCTTTAGGAGTTAGTAATATTTGTCAGAACGTCATATATATATACATATATTTATATTGACCAAGAATGTATCCTAAGAAAATAGATGTACAAGGATATCTATACAAGGATACTGATAATACTATTTATAATTATTAAAAAACACAGTGTCATCAATAGGGTTTTTTTTCAGATAAATTACAAGTTTTTAGGTAAATTTAGAGAATGGACTATTAAAAAGTCTTGGGGAAAAATAGCAATAATAATATATGATGTCTATTAGGCATCTCATGAGGTAGAATTATAATAACTCTCTATAGTTGAAGAAACTTATGGAAGGTAAGGCACTTGTCCAGATAGTAAAAGTGGTATTTGAACTCCAGTTGTGTGAGTCCAGGATGTGAGCTCCTCACCACTATATTCTGCTGCCTCCCTCATTATAATGAAAGTGGTAATTATCTCTTGAGTTGTACAAGTACAGGACAGTTGACTTTTATTTTCATTGATTGATTTTCATCTATTTTACCTTTCTCTATTATCTGACTCTTTAATAAGCACTTATACATATATATATGTCTAATATGTAAAGTGTCCCCTGAAGAGTTCAATTGGGAGTGTGGAAGTTTGATCACTTGCGTGCACTGACCACCAGGGGGCAGCGCTGAACATAGGAAGGCCCTGGCTGGCAGCTGGCAGCCAGGGAAGGAAAGCCTCAACCAGCAGCTGGAAGGCCCTGATCAGCCTTGATCGCCAGCCAGGCCTAGGGACCCTACCAATGCACGAATTTCATGTACCAGGCCAGTAGTACTTTAATAACCAAATGTAAGTGCAGAGCTCTTTTAAGGAGGGGTGGAGCATCAGTTAACTACCTATTGCCCTAGGACAGTGGTCAGCAAACCAGTTCATGAGCCATGTGCGGCATTTTGGCCTCTTGAGTTTTTAGCAACTCCAGCTTAGGAGTACCCTAATTAAGTTAATAACAATGTACCTACCTATATAGTTTAAGTTTAAAAAACTTGACTCTCAAAAGAAATTTCAATCGTTGTACTGTTGATATTTGGCTCTGTTGACTAATGAGTTTGCTGACACTGCCCTAGGATAAAGTCTAACTCCTTAGCTTAGACCATGTGATCTTCTGTGGTCTGACTCCTGATTTTCTCCTCTCATATCTCTACTGCTCTGCAGCATGCAATCTTGGCTCTGGCCAAACCAAACTATATGTTTAGACACAATGTTTCCTTCTACCTGGCTGACTTTATTTTCAAGGTTCAACTCTATTATTTTTATCTCAGTGAAGCTGTCCCCCAAACACTTTTAATCCTCAAGGTGACTGTATAAACCCTCTAGGTTTCTAAACCTTTACTAGTGGCCTGGTGCATGGATTCATGCCCACTGAAAGGCAATTAATTAGAGAAGAACTATTTTAATATCACTATTTGCCTTTTTCTATAATGGAAGTGTGTCAACCAAATTCACGATCAACAATGACAGATTGAAACATACACTTGTGATTGGCACCAGCGAGAGCTTTATGTTTCACAAATGTGTGAGTCAATTTAGCCTTTTATAGATATAGAATAAACTTGCTTAATTAAACCTGCTTTCTAATGTAGCTAAACTTTTCCAGCCCAGGAAAGCACCCAACTTCTCTTTCAGGTAAATATCAGCAACACAGCAGTAAATATCAACAGGAAGCAGATTATTATTGCACATCACTCAGGGAGAACAAAGGATAAAATATTTAACTGCATCAGTGTTGGACTATATGTGCAGTGAGAAAACCTGAAGCCATTTTCAAGGTCAATTATTTCTTACTTCTTTTCAGTAGGGTCAAGTTTCTAAACTTTCTAAATATCTGTTTTCTGGTCAATGAAAAGAAAATAGGATTCCTATCTACCTACTCCAGGACTTCTGTGAGGATTAAATGAGATGAGGCACAGGAAAACACTTCACAGACATTTGGTTAAAGAATGAAATGTTTGCACCTGGCTATAAAGCAAGTCTTGTTCCTGGGCTGAAGAAATTGTAAGGAAGCTAGTTGCTAGGAAGAGGAAGCTTGGTGTTGCTATGTGACCTCATTACCCGGCCCCCATAGCCACCATTGCTGGGCTGGACTGTGGGCTGTATTTTGCACTATGGGGTCTCTGTGGTGTCAGCTGTGATTTTGTGGGCTATTGTTGCTTCGGGATGGTGGCCGGGCCTGTGTCCTACTTGGAGGAAGCCAAGTGTTGCTTTGTGGTTTCCAGGTCCACAGTGCCATTTCTCTATATGCATCATGGCAGCTTTTGCATTGAAAATCTGCTCCCTGGTGGTCAGTGCACATCATAGTGACCAGTCAGATGGTTGGACACTTAGCATATTAGTCTCTGATAACCTATACTAGAGGCCTGGTGCACAAAATTTGTGCACAGGGGTGTATGTCCCTCAGCCCAGCCTGCATCCTCTCCAATCTGTGACCCCTCAGGGATGTCCAACTGCCCATTTAGGCCCAATCCTGATGGGCAGTTGGAATCCCTCTCACAATCTAGGACTGCTGGCTCCCAACTGCTCACCTGCCTGCCTTCCTGATTGCCCCTAATCACTTCTGCCTGCCAGCCTGATCACCTCCTAACCACTCCCCTGCCAGCCTGATTGATGCCTAACTGCTCCCCTGCCAGTCTGTTTGCCCCTAACTACTCTCCCCTGCAGGCCTGGTCCCTCCCAGCTCCCCTCCCTCTGCTGGCCATCTTGTGTCCACATGGGGGCAGCATTCTTGTGTGTTGGAGTGACAATTTGTGTATTACTCTTTTATGAGATAGCATAGAGGCCTGGTGCATGAGTGGGAGCCAGCTGGTTTGTCCTGAAGTGTGTCCCAGATCAGGGTGGGGGTTCGCTTGGAGCATGGAGCAGCCTGAGTGAGGGGCCTGTAGTGGTTTGCAGGCCAGCCATGCCCCCTGGTGACCCAAGTGGAGGTCCTGGTATCTGGGATTTATTTACCTTCTACAATTGAAACTTTGTAGCCTTAAGCAGAGCCAAGCCTACTGCTTGCTCCTTGGCCATAGCCATTTTTGTTGGTATTTATTTATCTTCTATAATTGAAACTTTGTAGCCTTAAGTGGAGACCAAGGCAGGCCAGGGTGTGTGGAAAATTTGGCTTCCTCCATTACCCAGGAAACCCAAGCCTCCTGCTCTCTCTGTGGCTGCAGCCATCTTGGTTGTGTAAGTTTGCGTACTCATTCCTGATTGGCTGGTAGGCGTGGCTTGTGGGTGTATCAGAATGATGGTTAATTTGCATATTACTCTTTTATTAGATAAGGTAATAAAAGCCTAATATTCAAATTATCCCCTTGACTAGAATTTCAATTAGGAGTTTGACTGGGAGTTTGACCAGGTGATGAGATCAGCTGGCCAACTGCCCACAGTCCCTCCCCCTGGCTGGCCCTGCCCCAGCCTATGGCAGCAAGAGGCAGCTAGGGGAAGAGAGGCCCTGACCAGCAGCCACTAGGGACCCTACCCATGCACGAATTTCCTGCACTGAGCCTCTAGTATATAGATAATAGCATTTACTCACATTGTATTGGAATTAACTTATTTCTGCATTTTCCCTACAACAATGGACTCCTTGAGAACATGAATCATGTTTATTCATTCTACTACCAGCTAGCAGGTAACCAAATATCTGTAATGAAGGCTCTATATCAGTGTTTATTAAATATTCCACTAATAATGTCATCTCACAGATTATGGCTTTAGATCTTCCTTTCTAATTAAGTATAACCCTCATGTTTGGATTTATGTTAAAATCACCAGAATCTATAATATTTTAATAATTTGCCTTTGCTGCTGTTCTTGCTAATAATAATTTGATATGTCCTGATTTAATCTGTATAGAAAGCATGCTTATCTATCAAGTAACCCATGACCAGCCATGTGAATTGCTTAAGTATGCAGTTCTGGGCAAATCTAGTATTCCCAAACCTAGGTCTGAGATTAACTTAAACAGTGGGGATAGAACTGAGGTTTCAAACTAGTGTTTAGAGGTCATATCTGCCTTGATTGACATTGTTTATCATACAGAATTTCCTAAAAAAAAATTATGACAGTTGTCTACAGTTTTACTTAGGAATCTATATATATGTAAGACAAGCAACTGGAATGACAGAATGTCCGGTCACTATGACATGCACTGTAGCAGCCAACCAACCCAATCGAGGCCTCTATTGCCACCCCACAATTTCCCATGGCCCCTCCCCCTGGTTGGCCACACCTCTGACTAGCCCTCCTCCCCTGGCTGGCCCAGCCCCAATTAGCTCCCCCACCGCAACTGGGGGCAGGGCCAGCAAGCCAATCTTCTGTGTCCCCTCCCCCTGCTGGCCTGGCTCTGATGACCACCATCAGAGTGGGCCAGCTGGACCCCACCCATGCACAAATTCGTGCATTGGGCCTCTAGTTCCTTTATAAAAATTCAGAATTTTGACTTTATCAAAAACTCATAAATTTGCAACTATCCTGTATTTCCACACAGCAACAGTTTATCATAGCTGAACAGTAGCCTTCCCCTTTGGATGGGGCATATGCAAACTTCAGTGTCCCACCTGGCCAGTTTCCCTGGTTGATCATACCTGTCTGGAGGCTATAAGTATTTTGGCTTGTAACCCCTAGTGGAGACCCAGTTGAAATAACATGATCATAAACAAGTGTTGGCCAGAATGTGGAGAAAAGGGATACCTCTTCTTGCACTGTTGATAGATTACAAATTGGTGCAGCCTCTGTGGAAAAGAATATGGAGGTTCCTCAAAAAAAGTTAAAAATAGAACTACCATATAACCCAGCAATCCCACTTCTGGGTATTTATCTGAAGGAAATTAAACAATAATTTGAAAAGATATTTGCATCTCAACATTATTTACAAGAGCCAAGATAGAGAAACAGCCCAGGTGTCCATCAATGGTTCAGTGATTTAAAAAAAAATATGATGCATATGTATACAATAGAATATTATGCTGCCAAAAAAAGGGAAGATATCTTGCCATTTACAATAACATGGATGGACCTAGAAGGCATTATGCTAAGTAAATAAGTCTGACAAATACTGTATGATCTCACATGTGGAATCTAAAGAACTAAATAAATGAACAAACAAAACAAACAGACTTACAGATACAGAGAACAAACTGATAGTTGCCAGAGGGGAGGGGCGTTTGGGGATGGGTGAAAAATGTGAAGGATTAAGAGGTACAAATGGGTAGTTACAAAATAGTCATGGGGACATAAAGTACGGCCTACAGAATGTAGATAATAATCCTTTATAATAAAAGCCTAACATGCAAATAGACAAAACAGTGGTTTTGCAAGGGGCAGGGCTGGTGAGAAGGCAGCACCAGGCCAGCCAAGGTGGGTGCCAGCAGACAGAGGGAGGGGATGGTGATCAGGGTTGACAGCAACAGGTGGCGGTGGAGGAGTGATGAGGGGGGCGGGGTTGCTCACCAGCCAGGGCCATTCCCTGATCAGTCTGCTGGTTGCCTCCTGAAGAGGGAGGCCACCGGCAGCAGCAGGGCTAGAGCTGCCCCCTGGTGTCAGTGCTCTCCACCAGGCTGATGGCTGGTGAGTGCAGCAGCGGTGGCAGAGCCTCTCCCACCTCCATGGCAACACTAAGGATGTTTGACTGCGGCTTAGGCTGCAGAGAGTAGGTCTAAGCTGTCAGTCAGACATCCCCAGAGGGCGCAGGCCGGGCTGAGAGCCCCTCCCGAAGGCATGAATTTTTGTGCACCGGCCCTCTAGTATTGTAATAACTATGTGTAGTGGCAGGTGGGTGTTATAATTATTGGGGGGATCACTCCATAAATTACATAAATATCTAATCACTATGTTTATACCTACATTAGTATCTATAATAATAAAAGCATAATATGCAAATTGATCAAAAAGCAGAACGAACTTCCAGACAACCTTCCAGACTACCATGCTGTGATAGGCACTGGTGCCAGGCCAGCCAAGGTGGGTGTGATGTGATTGGTCAGAGGGCCCCATCATCACACCATAATCACCCCATAGAGGGAGGCCCAGGCCACCAGCTGGTGGGGCGATCGATCAGGGTGGGGAGGGGGTGTCATCCTAAAGAGGGAGGCCAGGCCACCCTCTGTGCGGCAATTGATCAATCATGGAGCCCTGGCCAGGTGGGTGGGGCCTTCTTCCATTGGGCCATCGATCGCAGAGCGCCCCCATCCATCACTCCAAAGAAGGAGGCCCAGACTACCCAGTTGGCAGCTGTGGTGGGTGGGCGGCGCCTCCCAGCTGGTGGCCACAGAAGGAGGCCCAGACCACTGGTCAGTGATGCTGTGGCGGGTGTGCGGGGCCGGCCAGTGATTGCCCCTCAGAAGGCAGCCCAGGCCAGCCAAGCGATCACATTCCATGCCTGTCGCCCACAGAGGGAGGCGACTAGTGACAGGGGTGTGAGAGAGTAGCATCACACAGGTAGCAAGCAGTGGCAGCGGCAGGGGTGGGGTCAGCTACTGGCAGCCAGGGAAAGGAAAGCCCCAATAGGCCCTGGTTGCCGCCCAGACCTAGGGACCCTACCCGAGAGGTCCCATGTTGCGAGAGGGCACAGGCCAGGCTGAGGGACACTTCCCACCCCCTGTGCACAAATTTCATGCACCAGTTGAATATCAACTGTAATTGAAAATTTTAAAAATTAAAAAAGAAAAAAAGTGAAATAACACGATCATATGTTGAGAATCCCAATCTTTCCCCCTTTTACATCTAAAGTGCAAAGAGAATTTACTCTTCTGATATCCTTAATGCCGTTATTAAATGTGTAAAGAAAGTTGCTTTTTTATATGTACCAATTAATAGAGAGAGATTTTCAAGTGTGCACCTCTGTCTGGGGGAGGTTGGCTAGATACCCCAAAAGACATCTTCCGCATTAACAAATATTGTCACTGGTCTGTCAATTTGTCCAAAACCAGCTTTTTTGCAGCCTAGGAAGAACTGCTAAGCCAGGTTGGGATCTTGAGATTGGTTCCTATTTAAAACAAATTTGAATTTAAGATTTGAAACACATTTTATCAGAATTTTGCATTTGAATACAGGCAGTCCTCAGGTTACGTAGGACTCAATGTATATCATTTCATGGTTACATTGCCATTTCCCATCCTATATAATCCTATCTAATAAAAGAGTAATAGGCAAATTGACCATCACACCAACACAGATGGCTGCCCCCATGTGGTTAAAGATGGCTGTCCCCATGTGAACACAAGCTGGCTACCACAAGATAGCCAGCAGGAGAGGGCAGTTGGAAGGGACCAGGCCTGCAAGGGAAGGCAGTTGGGGACAATCAAACCTGCAGGGGAGGGCAGTTAGGGGTAACTAGGCCGGCAGAAGAAGGAAGTTGGAGGTGACCAGGTCTGCAGGGAAGGGCAGTTGGGAGGACCCAGGCCTGCAGGATAGAGCAGTTTGGGGGGAGCAGGCCTGCAGGGAAGGGCAGTTAGAGGCAACCAGGCTGGCAGGGGAGCAGTTAGGCATCAATCAGGCTGGCAGAGGAGTGGTTAGGGGTGATCAGGAAGGCAGACAGGCAAGCAGTTGGGAGCCAGCAGTCCTGGATTGTGATTGGGCCTACATGGGCAGTTCGACATCCTTCAAGGGGTCCCAGATTGGAGAGTGCAGGCTGGGCTGAGGAACACCTCTCCATCCCCTGTGCATGAATTTCGTGTACCAGGCCTCTAGTAAAATAATAGAAGGCTAATATGCAAATCAATTGGCTGGTTGCTATGATGTACACTGACCACCAGGGGGCAGATGCTCAACACAGGAGCTGCTTCCTGGTGGTCGGTGCTCCCACAGTGGGTGTGCCACTCAGCCAGAAGCCGGGCTCAGGGCTGCTGAGCGCAGTGGTGGTGGCAGGAGCTTCCTTGCCTCTGCTGCAGTTCTAAGGACCCCTCGGGGGATGTCCACCTGCTGACTTAGACTTAGGCCCATTCCCCGAGAGGGGATGCAGGCCAGGCTGAGGGACACCCTGCCCTCCCCAGTACACAAATGTCGTGCACCAGGCCTCTAGTTTATTTATAAAAAAAACAACTTGAGTTATTTCAATGTATGTACATATGTGCTTTATGTTTTTTATTATTTATTTACCACAAATGAAGATTAGGAATTGTTATCTTTTACATTTTTTTTTACTATTTCACTTCATTACTGCTATGTATGTGCTCCATATGAGTGATGTTGGTGCTTATGTAGGTGGGTTCCAACTTACAGCAAAAATCGTATTACATCACGCCATAGAAACGGATCTCTGACATAACCCAAGACCTATGTACATTACTTTTCACATGCTATTGTATTTAATTTGAATGTAATAAGTAACTAACTCAAGAGGTCTGTATTTGAATTCTGGACAGTAACAGCAGTTTTTAATTTTCAGGCAGTCAGTGAGTGATGATAAACGCCATTAGCTGTTGCTCACTGCTTTTTTCCACACTTACCTTCTGTGTGCCTGTAACCGACTTGATGGTATCACTCTTAGCTTTGTTGGCTTGATTTTTCAACAGTTGGTGCCAGCTTTTTCACCAAAACCACATGAACAACGTGGTTTATGTACTGCAGCGACTGAATCAGCTATACTTTTCCTGGTTTTACCTGGAGTTTGGATTTCTCTGAAAGGCATTCAGACATGTAAGTAAACAAAACTTTATACTGAATCAGAGCCTCTCACCCTGGCATTAGTGCACATGTCCCACACTGGTGCTCCTGGTTGACCTGATTGGAAAAGTGAAAGGGTTGTGGAAAATGAAAAAGACTAAGATGCAGAAATCTCGTTTGGAGGTTGGGTTTGTCTATGATAATCTAGGCAAAACTTTTATTCCCAGATTGTGATCTATAATTCCCAGGTTGATTTTGTCTTATTTTATTTGGGCTGTGGTGTTTTCAAAAATTGTAAAATTTGCGTAACTTCTCAAGATTGGGCCCCCTTAGAACAGGATCTGGAGCTGAATAGCAGCTGTCATCTTTACAGGAGATTGGGCTCTTCATTCTTGAACAGCCGCCACCAGTTTCTATTGGACTGTCTCATCTATTGACCCCTGAGGGCACTTCAGTTGGTGAGCCCTAATTTAATCTCCTTGGGTCTCCATTTTCTTTTGTGCTTCATTTCTTGAACACTGCCTGTATGCTAGCCCTACATTAATCATGCTATGTGCATCATCTTTAGTTTTCACAGTAGCCCTATAAGAGACAGATATTTTATTCACATTTTATACAGAGAGAAACTGAATGACTTATCCAAATTACAGCAAGTGGTGGGGTTTTCAGCCCAGGGGAGCCTAAGGCTGGAGCTCTCTGCCACTCTGCTTTACTGTCATTTGTCCTAACCTACCTGGCATGCTGTCCACTGAAGTAATAGATTTGGGAGTGCTTTGAAAAACATAAGGGATTTTTTAAAGTTATACATTTCTGTAGTGTTTGTCTTATTTGCAACAAATAGAAGCAAAGAAAATTTCTGGGGTGGGATAAATGTAACCTCAGCTCCCTAGTTACTTTTATGCATTAAGGAAACAGTCCTCCTTTTACAGTGCAAGCAATTAAGTTACAGACCTTCTCTAAGCACTGAGCTGACAATGAAATGAAAGACCAGTTTTTTTATGGTATTTTAACTGTTTCAAGTATTTTTGTAAAAACCTGTTATTTGCAGAAATCCCACTTGTCTTTTCCATCATCTGATTTTTCTAGATGATATCATTGGGCTGCAGAAAAAACAAACCTCTGGGGATATGTCCAAGACAAGTCACAGCTATGACACTGATTCTGGGTTGGTTTATTCATTCTATAAGATATTGAGTAGCTTTATCAGTTATTTTTTTTCTTGCAAGCACCAAAACTAAATTCTAAGCAGGAAGTAATTTTTTAAAGGGGAAAATGGGCAATATCCAGGGAGATTAGACAACAGAAATCACAGCTAGCATTTAATGCCTCAGAACCATCTGGTTACATTAGGGTTAAGGCTTTCTCTGGTTATCACTGACATTGGACTCTTAAAATTACTGTGAAAACTGGGTCTTTGTAACTCCAAGAATACAGATGGGAAGGAAGACTTAAAGGCCACCTTCTGACTAAGGGACACTATTCCTCACAGTGGAGAATAAGCAGGAGGTTTAGATGCTGGCCAGCTAAAAGACAAAATGTCCATTATAGCAATGCTTTTCAGAACGAGAGCTGTGTCCATAAGTAAATTATAGCTAACCTGTTTGGGAGGGAAAGAGGTGAGTGGTGGAATAGAATGGAATAGAACTTTTCAGCCTTCATTACACATAGTAAGGTATGGATTGTTCAGTGATGCTTTTTCTGTTTTCCAAAGTAGTTGAATAATTACACTCAAGGGATGTGGAAAAGCGGTGAGGAATAACGAGCGATCGCTTCCCATCTCCTCCAGGACTGTGCTTCCTATGACCTTCAGTCTCCAAGGCACCTAATTTCCTATCTGTCCATTACTTTCCTGTCTAGAAGATGCTCATATCTGACTTGGAGCTGTGCTTGCTTAAACTTGAACTGTATTATAAACACTTTTGAGTAAATAACAAAGAAGTCATTATGAGATTCAAAGCTTATATAAAAATGGTGAGTTTAAAACAAGAGATATCAGAAAAAATAAATTTGATATGACTGTAGATGTTTGGTATGATTAGATAGTAGTAGTGATGGAATAAGGAGGGAATGGTGAGAGATAAGGCTTGAGGAGTAGGTTAAAGCCATGTCTTATAGGTTTTAAAGGCCATGAAAGGACTTTGGAGTTTATTATGTAGGCATTGAGGAGTCAGAGGTTAATGGCTATTTCTCTGTCCCTTTAAAGATTTTGTTTTGTTTTCTCGTACTAAATAGCAAAGTTCCCAAGGTATCATCTATAGATCTCTGATCTTTTGGAATATCCATCTATTCTTTCCAAGATTCCATACACTCTTCTGTAGATAATTCTATATTTTTATCTCTAGGCCTGCATTTTTGATAGCCTACTGGATCTTGCTACTTGGATATTCTTCAATCATAACACAGCTAAAAGCATCTTCCTCATCCCTAAATAAGGCTCCCATCTTCCAATCCCCTTTTCTCTTAAGACATAAGTGTGTGTGTGTGTGTGTGTGTGTGTACACATATATATTTCAGAGAGGGAGAGGGAGATAGAAACATCAATGATGACAGAGAATTATTGATTGGCTGCCTCCTGCATGCTTTCCATTGGGGATCAAGCTGCAACCAGGCATTTGTCCTGATCAGGAATCGAACTGTGACCTCCTGGTTCATAGATCAATGCTCAACACTGACCAACACTGGTGGGACAAGACACCAGTCTTGAATTTAAGGTTTGCTTTTCTTTTAGCTCCCCATACCCAGCATACCCAGTCTGCATGGCTCCTTCTCTTTGCTCCTCTGAATCTGTTCAGATGTCAGCTTATAAGAGAGACTTAACCTGAACATTATAGTACAACAGTAATCCTTTTCCTGCCCACAACTCTGTCTCCTTCTTTCCCTCCTTTACTTTTCTTCATAGTCCTTATCCTTACCTGTTGTTTAAAATGCTTTTTATTGAGCCCTGGCTCAATTGGCTCAGTGGATAGAGCATCAGCCTGGGGACTGAAGGGCCCCAAGTTTGATTCTGGTCAAGGGCTCTTAA
This sequence comes from Lasiurus cinereus, assembly GCA_011751065.1. Lineage (NCBI taxonomy): Eukaryota > Metazoa > Chordata > Mammalia > Chiroptera > Vespertilionidae > Lasiurus > Lasiurus cinereus. Next base: position 2,332,985 of record JAAGEH010000092.1, on the reverse strand, counting down.
GCACTGAGTCATTTTTAGTATTTTGTTCACTGAATTGAATTGTCCTGTCACTATGCTCTACCAGTTTTTCTTGTGTAATGTTTCTTCCATATATTCCTTTTTCTCCATCCCTTTCATCCAGACCTTTTCTCATTTCCCTCCCTGCTCCATTTTTTGCATACTTTTGAGATTGAACTTTCTGAAAATATGGTTTGGTTATGCCACTTCCCTTCTCAGGAACTTTCTTTTGTTCTCCATTATGTATTGAATGATGGATGGCCTAAAGTGCAAACTCTTGAGCCAGACATTCACAGTGGTCTACAATTTACCTCACCCTCCTCTCTCAGCTTGTTGCCTGTACTGCTCTCCTACACAGACTTTTTGTTTTTCCCAACTGGTCTAGTCACTGCCTTACCAATGGTGCTCTTTGTATTTCTGTCTTGTCTGGAATGCCCTTTTCTACTTAGGAGACTAGCTTTTTTGGTTGCAAGGACCAGAAACTCATCCAGGCCACCTTAAGCGAGAGGGGCATTGCTTGAAGGAAACCTGTGGCCAGGCAGCCATCAGGAGTCCAAAATGCCTCTAGTGAGGAGCTACTCGCTATTCCTCTCGGGGCTGCCTCTCTTTTCTGTTTTCTTTTAATTGGTCAGTTTTCTGTCTTTCCTGATTCAATTCTGGAAGCAAGCAATTTGACTAACTTAGCTGCCACTGTCACTTTTGAACATGTCTTGGCAAGCATGTCATTGGCCAGTTTATAAGTGGCTAAGGATGGAGTAGCTTTTGCTAGAATGGGCTGTTCAGAGTGACAGGCACTGTAATGGATGGGTCTGATATACCAATTATATGAATTCTTCCTTCAAGACCCAACTTATCTTTTTTTTCTCTTGAACCATCTCTGACTACCCCAGCCAGTGTGTTCTCCTCCTTTTCCATTTGTAGCTGTTGTTATTATACACTCTTTGGAACTTGTTTTCTCTTGTGTTTCTATAACTGCATTAGAGTGCAATCTCCTTAAAAGCTGGACTTGGGTCTTGCACATCTTTTGATTTTCCCCATTCTTACCCTTTACAACATGAAGAGCAATGTTCTCTGAGATCCCTTAAACACAAATGGAATGGAACACATTCACATGTCCTTCTCGTTTCAGGGTCTTTACCTTCTGCCATTAGAAAGTCAGCATCAACCTGCAGAATAACCCCATCATTCAAAAGTACAGCTCGAAGGAAATGGACTTGACCTGATGCCTGCTCAAAAGGAGGAAGTAAAAAGATGTCACTTTCCAGTACAAGGTTGGTTTAGATCTAATCTGATGTTGGTAACAATGTAAGAATATCTAGCAGTTTATTTAAAAACATTATCGTTGAAAGTTCTTTTTTGACAGGCTGCTTTCCAAGTGACTTGTTCTATCTTCTGTTAATGGGAAATTGAAACATTTCCTAAAGTGCAGGATATGTGCCATGGTTGGTAAAGTGCTGAATTGATGTAGTTCATGAATATGACCTTAAATAGCATTTAAATAGTTCATCTTAAAGTTATTCCTTTTTCAGTTTACTTTCATTTCTTCTTAGTATATTAAAAAGTCAGTATGTCCTTAACACTTCTCTAGTACTCCTAATTGCCCTCCCCCCCCCCACACCTTGATTTTCTTCAATGAATAGAACAAGTCTGAGCTCAAGCAATTTATTTCTTTTTTAAAAATTTTATTTGTGAATCCTCATTTGAGGATATTTTTTCCATTGACAGAGAGCATGAAAGTAGGGGAGATCGAAAGAGAAAAACATCGACATGAGAGAGACACATAGATTGGTTGCCTGCTGCACCTGCTGGGGATTGAATCTGCAACCCAGTAGGTTCCTATGACCAGGAATTGAACCCAAGACCCTTTAATGCACAGGCCAACACTCTATCCATTCAGCAACACTGGCTAGGGTTCATTCTATTTTATTACTTCTTAATCACAACAGTGATGTTAAATTTCTGTGTTTTTTTTAAATAAAACAGCTCTATTGAAATATAATTAACCTACCATACAACTCACTCATTTAAAGTATATAGTTTTAAAAAAAAATAAAAGTTCCCAGTTCAATAGTTTTTACAGTTTTATAGCCATCACCACACTCAATTTTAGGACACTTTTATCACTACCTCAAAGAAACCCCATACTATTGTTTCTCTCACAATGCCCTTAGCTCTAGTCACACTAATCTACTTCTTGTCTACATTTACCTTCTGTGAACATTTTATGTAAATGGAGTCATGGTTTTTTGTGACTGGCTTTTTTCATTTAACATGAAGTTTTAAGGTTCATCCATGTTGTAACATGTATCAGTATTTCATTTATTTTCATTCTAATTCTAGCTGATGTATGAATATACTACATTTGATTTATTTATTCATCAGTTGATGGACATTTAGGTTGATTATACTTCTTTTTAAAAAATATATATTTTATTGACTTTTTACAGATAGGAAGGGAGAGGGATAGAGAGTTAGAAACATTGATGAGAGAAAGACATCGATCAGCCGCCTCCTGCATGCCCCCTAATGGGGATGTGCCTGCAACCAAGATACATGCCCTTGATCGGAATCGAACCCGGGACTTTTCAGTCCCCAGGACGACACTCTTGAGCCAAACCGGTTTCGGGTGATTATACATTTTTTTAATTTTTTTGTTTTTTGTTTTTTATTTTTTGAGTAGTCTGGACATCTTTTATTTATTTTATTTATTTTTTTAAATTAAATATTTATTGTTCAGTTTATTACATTTGTTTCTCTTTTTTCCCCCTCCAAAGCTCCCCTCTACCCAGCTCCCACCCATCCCACTACCCTTACCTCCCCCCCACATCGACCTCATCCTTAAGTGTATGATTTTTGTCCAGTCTCTCCTTGCACCCCTCTCACCCCTTTCCCCCTGAGAATTGTCAGTCCATTCCCTTTCTGTGCTTCTGATTCTATTATATTCACCTGTTTATTCTGTTCATCAAATTTTTAATTCACTTAATTTTTAGATTCACTTGTTGATAGATATGTATTGGTTGTTCATAATTTTTTATCTTTTACCTTTTTCTTCTTCCTCTTCTTAAAGAGGGCCTTTCAGCATTTCATATAATACTGGTTTGGTGTTGATGAACTCCTTTAGTTTTTTATTATCTGTGAAGCTCTTTATCTGCCCTTCAATTCTGAATGATAGCTTTGCTGGATAGAATATTCTTAGTTGTAGGTTCTTGCTATTCATCACGTTGAATATTTCTTGCCACTCCCGTCTGGCCTGCATCGTTTCTGTTGAGAAATCAGCTGACAATCATATGGGTGATCCCTTGTAGGTAATTAACTGTTTTTCTCTTGCTGCTTTTAATATTCTCTCTTTGTCTTTTGCTCTTGGTATTTTAATTATGATATGTCTTGGTGTGGTCCTCTTTGCATTCCTTTTATTTGGGGTTCTGTGTGCTTCCTGGACTTGTAAGTCTATTTCTTTCACCAGATGTGGGAAGTTTTCAGTCATTATTTCTTCAAGTAGGTTTTCAGTATCTTGCTCTCTCTCTCCTTCTGGCACCCTCACAATTCTGATGTTGGTACGCTTGAAGTTGTCCCAGAGGCTCCTTACATTATCTTCACATTTTTGGATTCTTTTTTCTTTTGCTCTTCCAGTTGAGTGTTTTCTGATTCTTTATATTTCAAATCTTTGACTTGATTCTTGCCTTCCTCTAGTCTGCTGTTAGGTCTCTGTATAATATTTTTTATTTCAATCAGTGTATGTTTAATTTCTATTTGGTCCTTTATCATCTCTAGTTGTATATTTTGCATCTCTAGTTGGTCCTTTATCATCTCCTCTTGGGTTTGGCTAAATTTATCCATCTTTTCTAGGATATTCTTGAAAAACCTTATAAGCATGGTTTTGAACTCTATATCCAGTCGTTTGTTTTCCTCCATTTCTTTTGTTTGTGATCTCTTCCTTTGTCTCCGCATTTTCACTATGTCAGGAGAATTTCTGTGTTGGATTCAGCCTTATGATACAAGACTTGCAAAACTGCAAAAGCCTCTCTGTTGAGCTTGGGAAGGGTGGAGCCTCAGGGCTTAACGGACTTCCTTGCGTGGCCCCTGCATTTCATGTGACACTGGGTAATCACTGGAGCAGTCCCTGTGCACACGTGCAGTGCCTCTAGACCACTGCATTTCCGGCTCCCTTGCGCTCAGGGACCGTATGAGTCTGGGTCCCCAGTGTCTCGTCTGAAACTGGGGTTTAGTGGAGTTAGAAGCGGCACAGTCTGTAGGCTCTGTCTCCCGCCCACAAGCCAGCAGCGCAATCAGCATTCCGTCCCCTGCACACAGCGGAGTGCATGACCGCAGACTTCTGTCCTTTTGCGGCTCCCCTAAATTTCCGTGTACTTTTCCCTTTACCCAGTCCAAACTCCCCCTGTATGAGTTTCAGCTGGACCTGTGCTCAATGCTGTAGGATAAAGGGGTTCAGTGCAATTGGAAGTCTCCCATCTCCCTCCTGCCAGATGAAGCCAGCCAGGCAATCTGGCACCTACTCTCTCCACGTGCGTGTCTCTGTACCTCATCTTTTTGCAGCTCCTCTGAGTCTCCATGAGCCCCTCTTTCCTTCTAGTTTTAGAATTTCCACTCAGCCAGCTTTCCTGTGGTTCTGGATGATGTCCGTTCTGTCTTTTAGTTGTAGTTTTGAAATTTTTGTGCAAGGCAGCAGTTTAGGTGCTCACCTATGCTGCCATCTTGGATTCTCCTATTTATTGATTAAGGTGTTACATATGTGTCTTTACCCCCTCCCCCACATCTTCTATTTCCACTTTTTGGCTCTTATGAGTGAGTAATGCTGTTGTGAACATATAGGTACTAGTTTTTGTTTGGACATGTTTTCATTTTTCTTGGGTATATAATATACCTAGGAGTGGCACTGCTGGGTCATGAAGTAAATCTATATTTAAACTTTTGAGGAACTACCAGGCTATTCTACAAAGCAGCTGCACTGTTTCACACTCCTACCAGCAGTATAAGGGTTGCAATTTCTCCATATTCTTACCAACACTTGTTATTCTTTTTTATTACACTCTTTGTAGTGGGTGTGAATTAGTATCATTGTGGTTTTGATTTGCAGTTCTCTGATGACTAATGATGTTAACCATCTATCTTTTCCTCTGCTTATTGGCCATTTGCATATCTTTTCGGATCTTGTGTCTATTTTAAAAAATGTTGTTTTTATTTTGGTTTTTAGGGAGAGGAATAGAGAGACAGAAACATCAATGAGAGAGAAACATCGATTGGCTGCCTCCTACATGCCCCTATGGGGGATCAAGCCTGCACCCTAGGCATGTACCCTGACCGGGAATCAAAAGAATGACCAGTTGGTTTATGGGTGGATGTTCAACCTCTGAGCTACACAGCCTGCCTGGCTTGTGTCCATTTTTTTAATTGGTCTGTCTATTATTACTAGAGATCTTTATATATTCTGGAAACAAATTTCCTTTTAAGGTAAATTTATTTAAGTGAAAAAGCTCTCTGTAAAATGGTTTAGATACTATAGGATTTCCATGAGGTGGGGGGGGTGAAAGATGGAGGTGGGACAGGTGTGCACCTCGGTGCCCCTGCCTCTGGCCCAGCAAGCAGGAAAGAGACCATGCTGCCCACCTTTTATTGAGTTAGGGTACACAACAGTTCAGCCGAGGCCCTTGGCTGAACTTCTGTAGGGAGTTTTCAGGTTATGATTTCAGAAAATGGAAGCACATTTCTAGACAGAGATCTCAGAGAGATTTCCAGGGTAGAGTTGGGTGCAGAGTACACTGGTGAATATAACCAACTTTTTGCTTATCATGAAATCCTTTTAGATCTCTGCTAGTATAGAACCTTATCCCCACTTTTTCTTGCTTTGTTTAGAAAAGAAAAATGCCACATCCAATCATTTGCATGCTTTATTCAACTTCCCTTGGACTTAGCAATAATTTAGTTTTAATCTGTTTTCTAATAGGAGGAAGAACTGTTACTTGGTAATTGTCAGGAAGTCTAGGCCCTGTCTTTCCTATATCAGCAACCTACATTATCCTCCCAGAATCTGAAAATCAGTAGAGAAAAACTTGAAGACAGATTATGTCTTATTTAATCTACTAGTGACCAGATGCACCGATTCGTGCACATTGAAAGGAAATTAATTAAAAGGTGGCTGGTGGGACAGGACTGGGCAAGATGGGCCTGACACACCTTAGAGCCAACTTCCCGTGGTCCCTCCCCAGCCAGCTGCACCTGGGGTGGTGCCATGGCTCAGAGGGCATCTGCAGAGTGAGTGATTCCCTCCGGCAGGTGGGGTCCCTCAGCCTGGCCTGCAGGGATCAGGCTGAAACTGGCTCAATGACATCCCCCAAGGGGTCCCAGAGAAAGGAGACTCTGCAAAGTTGCTGTTGTAAAGGGTGTGGAATGCAAATGCATATGTGCAGTAAACCAGATTCAGGGCCGACAATGCCCCAGCAACATAATCCTCGGCCAAAGGTAGAATCATGCAGCCCTACGAGAAATCAGGCTCCCTCCTCTCTGGTTTCGGGGTGCATCGCCCAAGAAATGCCACTGCCAAATTACTGCAGCTCAGCAGCTCCTGCATTGAGCATCTGCCCCCTGGTGGTCAGTGTGCATCATAGCAACCAGTTGGACAGTCGGATACTTAGCATATTAGCCTTTTACATACTGTATGTAGATATTTCAAGTGTCTCACTTAAAGAAGGTGTCCAGCAAATGTGTTATTTCAGTTTTCCCAAAATGAGTCTAACAATGAGTCTTACCATCTTTGGTTCTAAAGGTAATATTTCATTCCCTTCCCTCCTAGGTTTTCCTGAGTGTGCAAACTTTGTACCTACTAAATGTAATGGTTCTGTAACAGACAAAAGTCCGTCCTCTCTTTGGACTTGACTGTGAAATGGTAACTATATTTTGAACTGGAGTATTGCAAACTGGGGTCTAGTCTATGATATCTTGAGTCGAATGCACCAGTGAACCAGTACATCTGGTTCCAGGATAATTTTCAATAACCGAAAGCAGACCCTTTCACTTACCTTTTAGAAAACATAGATCTATGCTCTAGGACCCTGGTTGGCAAACTGTGGCTCGAGAGCCACAAGCGGTTTTTTGACCCCTTGAGTTTTTAGCAAAGGCCAGCTTAGGAGTACCCTAATTAAGTTAATATAGTTTAAGTTTAAAAAATTTGGCTCTCAAAAGAAATTTCAATTGTTGTATTGTTGATATTTGGCTCTGTTGACTAATGAGTTTGCCGGCCACTGCTCTAGGATGAAGATTAAATATTGCATAACTTTTCTCTAGTTGCTATGTTAATGAAACCTTTGCACATTATTCCTATCTTTTGACCAAGTGTTTTATTGTTGCCTTGAAGACTTTGCCTCAATTATAATCAGTTAGGCTTAGTTTTGTACACTTAAGATCAGAAATAGGATTTCCCTGCTTAAGCTTCCTTGTGTTTTACTTTTTTAAATTAGTAAGTCACCCTTCAACGACATTGCCACCCATCATATAGTGTGCAGAGGACAGTTTCTCAGTTCTTAACAGAGTGGCTAAGAGCTAAAGTTTTGGAGTCCTGTGTTATGGTGTGTACCCTGGCTTTGCCTGTTAGTGGCTATGTCATCTTGGACAAATTCCCTCACTTGGCCCTTCGCTTTTCCCTCTGGAGGGGGATGACAATAGAGGCTACTGCAAAGGATAACTGGTGTATACACAATGGCTTAGTATTGCACAGATGATAATACAGTGTGCTAATAAATAATAATGTATTAGTGGTACTTAGTAGAATATTGGGATGTAGTGTACATTCAATAGATGATACAATTATGATTGATGTTATTTCCATTCATCTTCGTTAAGAACATCCTTCCCAGAGAAATTGTACTGTCTTGGTCACCTTAAGTATAAAGCTCAGTAGCCTGCCTACCTTTAATTTCATTCAGAATGGATCCTTGGCTATTATCACAGGGACCCCAGTAGATGAGGGGTGATGGCAGCTGACAGCCTGAATAACAGCCGTGTCATAGCTCTGAAGTGCCTCTGCCTATGCCCTGGTCTTTTGGTGCCTCCCTAGGGGGAGAGAGCTAACATGCACCTCACTTGTTGCTGAAGGAGTGGCTGTGTTATGCAGGAACGTGTTAAACCTGACCAAAAGATTTTGGACTACTTCCCTGGGTAATTTTCACCTTCCCCTTAGCTTTCCCTAGAGCTATCAGATTAAAGTGGAATGAGACTTCACAGAAGAGCCCGTAGCTTCTCTGTCGTTAGGTCTGATCTACTTACATATTATCAACGACTGCAGATTTGAACCCTGAAATTACAGTGCCAGCATCTAACGCCATTACCCTTCTTGCTCTCTAATCTTCCTGTAACCTCCCACAACAGAACCAACTTTCCTTGTCATAGAATTTCCCAGTTGTAACGATTACCTAGCAACTGCCAAACAGCTGGAGCTTTGCTTTCTGATAAGACCTCGTCTGGAAAATCTGTAAAGTGCCATGACCTGATCTGATCTCAAAAGTTCATAACAAATTTGAAGCTAAAAAATCTTTATTTTTTTGGAGTTCAGCATGTAACTTCAATAGCATGTATACAATACAGCGATTAGGCAGAGAAAACCAGGGAGACACCCTCCATCTGCCCATTGCAGCTGCAGCTATAGACTATGCTTAGGAGGCACCAGGAGGCCATCATGATGGCAAAGACTATCCTAGGCCCTGGCCAGTACCTCAGGTGGTTGGAGTGTAGCCCCAATGTGCTGGGGTTGTAGGTTTGATCCCTGGTCAGGGCACATACCAAGAATCAACCAGTGAATGCATAAGTAAAGAGGAACAGCAAAAATGTTTTTCTTCCTCTCCCTTTCTCCCTCTCTCTCTCAAAATCAATAAAATTTTAAAAAAGACTGTTAGCAGACAGGAAAGTTAGACAGCATTTATAGGGAATAATCATAGATGTGTAAACGTGTTTCTCACAGAAGTGCAAAATCAGGGAATATTTGAAAAGTAGGGGATTAAACAAAATGTGTTAATATCCATATAATGGAGTATTCTATAACCTTTTAAAACAGTGGTTTTCAACCTTCGTAATGCTGCGACCCTTTAATACAGTTCCTCATGTTGTGGTGACCCCCAACCATAAAATTATTTTCGTGGCTACTTCATAACTGTAATTTTGCTACTGCTATGAATCATAATGTAAATATCTGATATGCAGGATGTCTTAGGCGGCCCCTGTGAAAGGGTCGTTGGACCCCCAAAGGAGTCTCGACCCACAGGTTGAGAACCGCTGTTTTAAAAGGATGTGCTAAAATAGGTTTATTGATGAAAAAACTTGTCCATGATATATGGCAAATGATAAAATCATGTTATAAAGCAGCATATGCATTATTATTTTTTTCTTGTGTGTGCCCTGCCTGGGGATCGAACCCACAACCTTGGTGTATCATTGGGACTATTAGAAATGCTCTCAACGATGTCGCAGGAATGAGACTGACACTTGGAACTGGTTTGGCAAGGCAAATTGACTCCTGCGCAGGAGGGTGCTGTTCTAGCTGCAAGTGATGAGGAAAGCACAGGAACAGAAAGTCCAGTAAGATTTTATTTCTTGACCAGATCTGCCCTACTCCTCACTCTGATCTTTGACTTGATTGGTCAAGGCTCAGATCTCGGATTCCCATTATTGTGTGATTGGTTAACTAAGAGGAAGTGGCAGGGTAAGACAGAGCCTAAGATGGCGGCCCCTTGAGGGTCTGAGGTTATGTCAAAATGGCGGGAACTAAAATGGCAGTGAGCTCCTTTCTTAGACAGAAAAAATCGCTAGTTCACTCTCATAGGAGAATGCTCTGATCAATTTTGTTTAATTTATTGATTTGAGAGAAAGACACAGAGAAACACCTATTTGTTCCACTTATTTATACATTCATTGCTTGAATGAACGCTGGCCTGGGATTAAACCTACAACAACCTTGGTGTATCTGGAAGGATGCTCTCATCCATTGAGCTATTCAGCCATCACCAGAAAGTAGCATATGCATCACAACTGCCTTTTTATAAAAAGGAACTATAAGTGAATATAATAAAAAATAGGAAAGGATACTAAGATGTAAAGTGATGATTTCCAGAGGGTGGGACTAGGGTTAATTTTTAATTTCTTTCTTATTAACCTTTCTACAAGTGAGCATGTACTAATTTTTAAAAAATATTCTTTTGAAGTGACTTTCCAGGGAAGAAAACTTGTTGGTCTTCTAGCCTGTCCATTCCTCTTTTAATGAAAAGTTGCTCAGGAACCACAGAGCGTTCTGACCGTAAGATCCAGACTCAAGGGTGCGCAAGGACGGCTGGAGCACTCGCCTGCTGCCGTGTCTTAGAGCAGAAGCCCCTGGACAGGACTCAGCTTGCCGAGTGCACATGCCTGTTCACTTGCCTTGCATTGAAGCCTTGCACCCTCCTTCCCAGTCACTGGCTGCTCCCTTTGGCACAGGCTGCTCTTCCTTCTGGTCCTTTCCTCCTTGGGATGCCTCCACGTTATGGACACATCACGCTATGTCAGAGAGCAGGTAGAGGATTTAGGTAAAGTCCTTAGCCACCGCTACTTTGAAGTAGGTTTTATATTATATCCTGACAAGATTGCTCAGACAGTAGCATAAAGTGTCGTATTTAATCCGTATTGAAAAATTGGGTTCTGTTTTCCTTCTTAGCTTGTAAATATTATGTTATTTCTTATGAATCCTGGGATTCTAACTCTGGAGACAAGCAGGACACAGAAATGAAAAAATGGTGGAAATACGAGAAGGGGTTTACATGCACAGTTGAGGATTGATAGATACTGCATATCTACAACTACAGTCTTTAATCCAAGTTTTTAATCCAAGTCACCACTTTTAAATGACATCCAGCAAATGATTAGCATGTGATCACACTGTGCATGGTGATTGCTTTGTCACATTCAGGCAATGTTTCCAGGTGTGCTAGGCCATGCCCCAGCTGCGCATTTGTTCACTTCTGGTGACTGGTGAATGCGTGCAGTTACTAGACCTATTCAGTGTAAATTTAAAATTATAGTAACACAGCCCTGGCCGGTTTGGCTCATTGGATAGAGTGTTGGCCTGCGGACTGAAGGGTCCCAGGTTCAATTCCAGTCAAAGACATGTACCTTGGTTGCAGGCTCCTCCTTGTCCTGGGCCCGGGTTGGGGCTCCTGCAGGAGGCAACCAATCGATGTTTCTCTCACATCGGTGTTTCTCTCTGTCTTTCACTCTCCCAGTCTCCCTACAAATCAGTAGAAAAATACCCTCAGGCGAGGATTAAAAAAAATTACTGTAATACATATAGAAAATGTTTCATACATAATTTCAATTACACAAATGTGTCTATGTAAGTAAAAACAGGTTAATTGGCCAATTTTTTAACATACGCATTCTGAAAACCTACTTTCCACTTTAATGGACACCCCCCTCGCCCAAATTAGTCCATTATATATTGAGGAGTCTCGTCACTCCATATGCTTTCCACAGCTTTACCCATCCGCACACCTGCCCACAGTGCAGGAGGGCTCCCTTTCCCGCATCCTTGCCAGCATTGGCTTGCTGACTTGTTGATGGAAGCCATTGTGAGGTGGTATCTCATTGTGGTATTAATTTGCATATCTCCTACTAATGATGTTGAATACCTTATGTCTGTTGACCATCTGTATGTTCTCTTTGGAGAAGTCTATTCCTGTCTTTTGCCCATTTTTTAATTGGATTGTTTTGGTGTTGAGTTTTATAAGGTTTTTATGAATTTTGGCTACTAGCCCCTTGTCAGTTATGTCATTGGCACATATGTTCTCCCTTGGGGATGGTTTCCTGTGCCGAGTAAAACTCTTTAGTTTGATGCATGCATTCCTGCCAGAAGTGCAGCACACCTCCAGACCAGGCTGCTCAACCCAAACCCACTTTCCTGTGAATCTGTTGTCAAACCTCATCTGGGTGCTTGGGGTAATGATCCAGATCTCACAGGATTGCTGTGAAAGTGAGAGCATGCATTCACATACATGTTGTATGAAGTATGGAGATTAGAGAAGAATATGTTTGTATAGAAGAAAATATACAAGAACATGCATAGGCTTGGAACAAAAACTGGGCAGACTATATGCCAAGATTATCACAGTATTTATCTCTGGTTATAGGACTGGCAGATTAGGTTTTACTCAAGGTTTTCTGTGTATAGCATCAATATAGTGCTTTTATAATTAGAAAAAAAAATCTTATTCAAAATTAACTGTCAAGTTAGGGCATTTGAGGCAGTGTTCCACCTTTACATGTAACTTCTCAGGTCCCTGAAGGCTGGGAGCCAGGAACCTGAACTGAGGAGGTGGATTTGGGCTGGGACACTGCAACTTGAAGCTCCTAGGAGAAGCAGGTCCCCAAGGCACAGTGGCAGCCTCCCTGCAGCCCTGGAGCACCCGAAGCCAGCAGCTCTGCTGGGCTTCTGCCCTGCTGGCTTCCTGAGTGGTGGGAGCTGGGCTGTTGCTTAACTGTTGAGAATCTAGTCCTGGGGGACTTGAGTGCCTTTGGTATGGACAGGCCTGGGGTGGCGCCTCAGCTACACTCCTGAGCAAGTCACGTAATCTCATGTGAGTCCATTTCCTCAGCTGTGTAAAATGAGAGTCTTTGCTTTCAAGGATTACTGTAAAAATGTAAAGATCGTTTGTGGAAGTTGACAGAATAGTGTGCTATATGGATTATTTTCCCTCTCTGCAACTCGATTTCCTCACTTTTAAAATTGGACATTAATACCTACTTCAAAAATTATGGAAAGCCCACATTGTAACATTATACTGAGGATCGTCTTCTACGTGTAAGATCACATAGCACGTTAGAGCTCCCTTTGCTCCTAGGACTAGCCTGGAAGTGGGAAGGCAATTTCCTTCTAAATGGGTGGGACTGGAGGTCCTTCATGGGCCTCATCTCCAGATCTCTGCAGCATGGGCAGGACCACAGACTTCTGGGGCCCTAGTCTGTACACACTCTTTCACGGACACTCCCACCTTTTGGAAGCCAGGGCTGCCTCTTGCAAAACACACATTCCATTCCTAAGTGCATCTGTACGCTTTCCTTCCCACACCTTCTAGAGAGCAATGCAGAACTGCCAAGGCAGCTGCTGGAGAAGCAACGCCTCATTGGAGGGTAGGGGTGGGGTGGGGTGGAGGAGCAATTCCAAGGGCTTTTATAGAACTCTTCTGGCCTCCTCATCATAGTGGGGTCGTTTAGGGCACTCAGCCATGGTCAGCTCCCTTTTTGTAAATAACCACTTCCCTATTATAAGGAACTAGAGGCCTAGTGCATGAAATTCATGCACAGGGGTGATGTCCCTCAGCCCAGCCTGTACCCTCTTCAACCTGGGACTCCTTGAGGGCAGTCGGACATCCCTCTCACAATCCAGGACTGCTCATCTGCCTGTCTTCCTGATTACCCCTAACTGCTTCTGCCTGCCAGGCTGATCACCCCCTAACCATTCCCTTGCCAGCCTGATTGATGCCTAACTGCTCTCCCCTGCCAGTCTGTTTGCCCCTAGTTGCCCTTGCCTGCAGGCCTGGTCACCCCCAACTTCCCTCCTCTGCCAGCCTAGTCACCCCTTATCTGCCCTCCTCTGCAGGCTTGATCACCCCCACCTGCCCTCCCCTGCTGGCCATCTTGTGTCCACATGGGGGCAGCCATCTTCTGTGTTGGAGTGGTGGTCAATTTGCATATTATTCTTTTATTAGATAGGATAATGAAAACTTGAAAAATAAGACAAGTTAAAATCACATCTAGTCCCACCAGAGTTGACTATCACTATTTTACCATTTTCTGTCATACTTTCCCATCATTCAAAAGCAGAGTTGTTAATAGCTGCCAATATTCCAGCATGTTGAGGTGCGCCCATTACTAACTGTTCCCTATTGCCACTGAAGTGGTTCCCAAATAAGGCTGCCAGCTTACATCCTCGCATCTGTATCTTTGGCACATACTGTAAATTCATAGAAGTGAAATGATTGTGTTAGAGTAGGAACACTTAAGGTTTTTTTGATCCCAAAAAGTTTTTCATGGATTTGTTTCAAATATTTGCCAATTTGATAAGCCAAAAAATGGTTTTCATTATAGGTTTGCTTTCTGAATTTTTTGTAACCTTCAGATAGGTATCTATGATTTTTTTCCAGAAGCTTTTTGGCTGTTTTTCTTCAATGAGTTATCAATATCCTTTGCTCATGTTTTCGTTAAGGACTTTTCCATACTGAGTGTTTAAGGTCTTATGGATTGTCTATTTGTCAATTGCAGAAATGTTCCAATTTGTTTTTTTAAGTTCTAGAAGTTTGTTCTTTTATGATCTCCTCTTTCCCGATTTTGCTGAGGAAGTCTTGATACAGAGATCAATTTAATATCTACTAGCAAGTATATGTATTTTTAATCGTGAAATTTACCATGGTATATCTTTATTCCTCCTGAAATTTATTTTGGCTGTGGTAACTTTCCCCCAAATATTTAGATTTTACCCAATTCCTTATCTTTGCTTACCCATTAAAAGACAATGCCTCTTTTATTATTAAGTCCACGTATATAAGAGCCAGTGTCGTGTTTTTCTTGTCTTGTCATACACTAGTTCCACATTATTCTGTAGCTTCATATTTTAATTTACTAACAATTTCAGTAGCACCTTCCAGAGAATGGCAACCATTGCTTTGGTTGGACTGAGGGACAAGGCCAGTACGCAAGAGACTCTGATGGCCTCTCAGCGTTACTGCAGTAGGTTTACCTTTCTTGCTAGAAACAGTCCACTGCAGTGAAGCTCATTTGATAACTGTATGCACAAGCTGCTTGCCATCACTGAAAGGAAACTTGTATTTCAGCAACAACACTTTGAATAGCTCTGGGCTCTGTACAAGCACTTAATTCTTCACTTTGTTATTCTGCACACCTCAATTTGTAAGGCCTGATGTGTGTGTGTAGGGGGAGGAGGGGAAGAGGGGCTCATGCAGAAGACAGGAGCCCAAGAATGAAATAAGTACATGTTCTGGAGGCTTACTTTTAAAGTGAGGGAAAAATCACCCTCTAGATTTCCTTCCAAACTCAACCTGGAGGAAAGAATTCCAGCGCACTGAGGAAACTTTATAACTCTCTTTTGGTTGGAGAGGATACAGCCATGACTCCCGAGCCCTTCCCACCAGGAAGGAAAAGGAAAAGCACATTTCATCCCACCAGTGCACTTCACTTACTTTTAGGAGATACCGGCAGGAGGCTGGCAATCTTTGGGAAGGCCAATAGGGCCTCCATCCAAGTGAGGTGGCTGGCCAATCGTTTCCCTGGATAAACAGTAACTAGACAGAAAGCACAAGGAAAGGAGGCGAAAGGTCATGAATAGTCAACCCTAATCAGACTCCAGTGTCAGAGCCAGACAGGGCCATCAAGAACCATGTTAGTCTAAGCCTTCCATCTCCCCCAAATCTGGCAGAGAGGGAAGTCAGGCTAGAAGAGGGGCAAGGGCCTGGGTGCCATGTCTACCCCTCACCTAGTTTCTAGAGACTCACTTGACATCCTTTTGGAAACTTTAAACTTACACATCTCAGGTGCTTTATACACACTTCGTAAATCCTAACACACTAATTGAAATAACAGTTTATTGATCTTACAGATGAGAAAAAGGAAACTGATTTCACTCACCTGACAAAGCTAGGACTGTCTTAATCACTGCCACCTTAAGAGGGTTGCCACCCCTTCAGCACAGAGCTCACTTACTTCCCATTCCTCAGGGGAATGCATGCCATTTGCTGAGATCACACTTATTTAGGGAGTGGCCCTGTGAGGGTTCATTTACTTTTGTCTAAAGTACTGGGACCCCAAAGGCAATTAAGCTTGGTGAGTGGGGAAATCTGGGTCCTATACTATCTGGACTTTCCAAATCATGTTGTAAGATTTACCACAGGGTAAATCTTGCCCAAGAATAAAGCCACTGTTTTTTATTGTGTTTTTTCCCCCCCAGAATTGTCAATCAAGTAAATAAATTTATTAAATGCAATAGCAGGTAACCTTCCAAATAAAAGACTATCAAAAGAAATAATTAGACAAAGACAAAAAATGTGTGTAACAAGTTAATAAAAATATTCAGTGGGCCATTTGGAGAGCATAACAGTGCAGAGAATACAAACAAAAGTATTGGTTTCAGTCAACAAGTTCGTACAACCTTAAGAAACACTGATCACAAACCAAGAGGAATCCACAAAGGTGGAGGGTCACTTGAGTAGTGGACTCATCACCTCAGCGGGGTAAGGCAGGGTGTCTGTAAGACCAACTCACCCAAGCCCCCTTTGCTTACTGCTTCAAATTCCCTCTTTGAAACCTAGAATCATCCATTAGTGCAATGGGTATGAGCAATTAATCCCAGACTTTGGGCTGGGACCAGGTCAAAAGGAAGACACTTCTTCCAGAATAAATGTGTGCTGGGGGGACCCAGCAGCTGACCGCCTTCCTTTGGCAATATCCAAGACCTGTGCTGGCAGTGGGGAGGGAGCGGACAGTGGGAGTGGGTAGTGGGAGCAGGAAGTGCGAGCAGGCTGAGCTTCTGAGAGGAGCAAGAAGAGGTGATGCCCAGCACCTGATCTGAAGCAGCACCTGATGGCCGCTCAAAGCCATCGGAACCATCTTGGTTGCTGAACCAGAGCTCAAGCATCTGTTGTCCCTCAATAAGGAAAACACCGCTAGAGCCTCACTGACATGCAGGCCAGTCCATGTTACACTAAATAAATGCCAATTACAGCTTCCCATAGGAATCAACTGCAGGGAGAGGTGGGAACCCCTCAGTACTATGAAGAAAAACAGACTGGAGTAAGGGGTCAATTTCACATGTCCTCAAATGCGTCCCAATGAACACTTGACAGGTCAGTATGTGATGACTGCAAGAGTCCTTTCAGCTGGCGCCGTTAACCAGTTAAGTCCTCACTAACCAGACACGCAGGAAAATGGAAGCACAGGCAACTAACAAAGCCAGCCTCGCCTTAGAATTGTGTGACTGGGTCTCCTGGGCTGTACTACACTGAGACACTCCTGAGGCATACATGCAGTGCTAATGGCAGATCTGCTTTAGTTCTTAAGCTTTTAGACCCAAGTCCTTATCCCAGTAACGTCCCACCTCAGTTTAACACAATGTGGCCTAGGCTAACATATGAGGCCACCTGATGGCCAAGTCCCACACTCTGCAGGCACCAGCTCTGGGCAACCAGTACTGTTTCAAATACCAACTAATACTGTGTGGCTTAACCCTTTTAATATTGAAAACAATGCCTTGTACATTTTCAACTGATTTCCTCAGGCCTGGGAAGCTTGGTTGAAATTTGGATCTTCACTCAGCTCTAGATTTTTCTTACCAAAATTCAGTATGGAGTCTTGGAACCAACTCATACAAGTGGGTCCATTCAGAATGGACAAGGGGGGTACTGCTGAGGCAGCCAGGAAGCCTAGCAGTGTCATTATAGGAAGCGGGGTTAATGATATATTCACATTTGCAGGGATGGGGAAGAGCAACTCAATGAAGCAACACCATCCCATACAGCTTTCTAATTGCTAAAGAAATGGCACAGAAGCTCATAAAACCATTCACCAAAACCAATGCATTTGCCAACACAATAATTCAGTTTGTAGTCACCCTCGGATATTTGCCTATTTTCAAAATGTCACCCACAGCCTGCCCTCTCCACACTCCGCATTGTTGTTGGAGGGAAGGGTGCCCTGGCTTGGCTAAGGGGCCTGCATTTGGGCTCTTTCACATCATTCCTGCTAAGTCGCATACCTATTTCTAGGGTAAGAGAAAGGGGTGTTTCATTTCCCAGAAGCATAACAAAACCCTGCACACCTACCGTGGGTCCCTCTGCAGCAAGCCTGCTTCCCATGGGCACGAGGGTCCGGCACTGGCCAAGCCACCACAGAACTTTGGTCAGGGACACCAACTCGGAGGGAACTTGGAAGTCCCTCCCTGACTGTGCCCTTTTCTGGTTCTCATTTGCATTTTTGTAATAATTACCATTGAAAATATAATGGAAAACTTTTAAAAGTGGTTCTTGTGTGGGCCCAGGGAAGATGAACAATTAAAAACCAAACCCACTCACTCTAGTCCACCTAATGCAGGGGATGCCTTCTTGTAGGCTGGGGATGGGGGGGTGGGAGGGCAGTCCACTGGGTCCTCAGAACCCTGGGCCTCCCTCTCCTGTGCAATGGCTCGGGCACCTGCATCCTTCCCTACCCAATTCAGATTTGGGAAAATCAGGAGGTTGCAGACAATTTGATGAGAAGGTCGTCTTGGGCATGCTGACTACAACTGAACCCACAGAACCAGCTGGGGTCCCTAGAAACTATACAAGGATCTTGTGTCAGGCTAAATGAAGGCAGAGAGACACCTGGCCTGAGACCCACCCTCTCCAGCTTTCCAGCAATATTGCTGATGGCTGTGGCTGACTTTGAAGTTCCCTCATCCACCCTCTAGAGAGGCAACAAACATCAAACTCCAATGACATTTCCTGTCAATGTCAATTTCAGAAAAAACATCAAGGGCAGAAATTCCTCAGGTAACCATCTGTCAAGACTGGAGTCTGAATCCATAAGGCGAGTCTAGGACCTCAGAACAAGCACTTGCTACCAGGCTGAGAAATGTGTCTGGAGGGAGATGAGGCAGCCAAAGAGAACACGCCACACGCTCCACGGACAAACTGGTTACCTCAAAAATATTAAGTGTTTTATACGTTTATTTAAAAGATTCCTTTTTCCATCTGTTCCAAAGTTCCTGCCGCCACCCTTCCAGACAGGCTGGGAGGTTATGGTTTGAGGGGAAAAGGACAAGCCCTCCACTGAAGCGAGGTAGGACAGTCAGCTCCTGGGCAGCGTGTCCAAAGCTGGCCTCAGGGAGTGAGTGCAAGAGTCTGGGAACGGGGCCTCCCTCTTGTGAGGAAAAAGCTGAGAAAATTCATCTTCTCTTTAGTGAAAATGGTCCACACTCAGATTCAGAAGCCTCCATCCTGATGTTCCCTGGCCCTCCTCCCCCTCCTCTAGGGCCAGTTTTAGCAGGCAAACGGGAATATAGATACATATATGTGTACATATATATTTTAGACAGGTAAAATATATACATATCTTATATATGTACATATATGTATTTGGGGAGGGGAAGGAGAAGGGGGTATTGTAAACCTAAACAGTCATCACATCACCCCAATGAGCCTGACATCAACAAAGATAATAAATAACGTCTGGGGTGAGCGACGACATGGCGCAGCAAGAAGGAAAGGGCACACGTTTACTATTAAATACACTCTACGTTTGGCAGAGTTCAGGCCAGCCCCAGGCTTCTGCACTTGCCAGACAAGTAAGCTGATGATACTCAATATTTTTTTAAGAAAGTATTCAAGCAGAGCTCCATACCACAGTTTTCCTTCAAATCCGGTGGCTGGCAGGCAGTTTCCGACCACCAGGAACAGAAACTTTGGCTCCAAGGCAAATGAAAAAAGAAAAAAAAAGTATTTCCACTTACAACATGAAAATACAGAAATTTCGTAAAAGAAAAACACCTATCAAAGACTGCTTCCAGCCAAGCTGAGGTAGCGCTGCTTTCTCTGCTCTCGATGCTCTGGTTGTGGGCTGCTCTAGATCACCACTCACTTGACTGGCAGGGGCCACATGCTGGTGGGACACTCAGCATGAAATGCAATGCGTCAGAGAAGGGATGAGCAAGAAGTGCGGGAGAGAGGGTTCGGATAAATTAGCTGGGCAGGGTTGTCACCAGAGGATACATTTGGCTGGCCCTGGCTCTCCAAGGGCTTTAACTCACAGGGAATTAATGCAACGTGGTTAACAGTTAACACTGTTAGTCAACTCCGTGTAAATCTTTAAAAATTATCACAACCGCAACTCAACCATGTAAACAGCACCACACACAGTACAGACCTGCCCTGAAACAGGATGCACAGCAGATCTGGCACTGGTGTCTGTTAGCTCAGCTGACCACTTGGCACCCTCCCCCACAAACCATCTATTTGTGCAAGAAATGGCAGGCTTATTCTATCTGAAGGCTTAAAAAAAGATACATAACATGTAGCCAGGTTCAAATATTTTGGGGGACCCCCCAAAAACAGGAAATAACCAAAATAACCAAAAAGTGAAGAAAGTGCCTAAAACATGATACAGCATTTTAGAGCCCTTTCAGATACAAGGCAGAGAAAGGTGTAAAGTAGAAAATATCCGGATCTTCGGTAATTTCCAGAAAGGTCCATTCCTCGGCTGGCTCCAGAGCAGCACAGCCCCAGGACAGAACACTAAGTCTGCTCCTGGGGACACAAGCCCAAGGGCCCTGAGCTGCGTGCACCTCCTCTAGCCCCTTCCCTCTTCCTCCGCTCCATCTCCCACTCCACAAAGGTATCGAAGAGACTAGGCCAGGCTTCATCTTCGCTGTAGTTGCTGAGGTCGGGGCCAATCACCTGAGTGAAGTTAAGGAACATATTCCAAGTGTCCCGGGAGATGCCCTTGACCCCTGAAGGGTTCTCTGTTAGGAAGTGTAGCCACTGGTCCAACACTGGCGGGTTGTTCTGGGTAAAGACTAGCTTCCACAGGGCAATGGCTATTTCCCGATGCAGTGACCGCTGCCCTTCTTCAGAGTCCAGACCAAACTGAAATGTAAACCGGTACAGATCCTTGAATTTGTCCTCTTGCTTAGCTTCGGTCAAGAGGCTGGGGAACCGTGCACAAATCCCATCAATGCTGTCTGCACTTATTGCTTTGCAGCCATCAAAGAACTCCTTCCTGCAACAGGAAGTAGGGGCACATTTAGTCACTGTAAATGAGAATAATTTCCTGTGAGGCAACAGCGTCGAGATCAGCACCATACAGTTGGGGGGCTGGAGGGGAATTTGACTCCTCCACTTCGGAAGCACTGAGACTACCACGTCACTCTTCCGGGTGTGGGTGAGGCAAGTTAATATGTCAACCACTTCTAACAATGCCTGCCTTTCCGTCCATTTATTCACCTTCCCAAAGCCAATGCCAGCCCATGCCCTGCTCCCCATTCTGCAACAGGGGCTGTGCTTCACTCTCCTCTGAGGGGACCTTTCTGCTTTCCTGATTCTCTGTGGGCTGTTTTAGAATATTCTTGGTGACTGCCAAGGGACCAAAGATTCTGGATGAACCTGGGTAACTCCTACCAGTGATCAAAATTTCCTCTTAAGAAACAAAAATTGTGTATGTATTCTGAACATCTGTATAACATTTCCCGCTCAAATGTGGTCCACACGGATCACCAGCTCAGAGATTGCTGCATCCACTAAAGTGAAAAGGCCTCCGAGGTCTACTGGGTAATCTACCCCAGAGCTAGAAATTACATGAGGAGTTCTCAAGGCAAATTCTTATTCACCCCCAGCACTTTGCAAACCACATCTTGGGGTAATCCTGCCATGCACTACTGCCCAAAAACCCTCCATGGAGATGTATGACCATGAGGTGCCAACTACGGCTTGCTCCCGGGCCAGCGAGGCACTGCGTGGAGGGCGAGGAGGCCTATTTGCCTCATGCAGTGACAAGCACATCCAAGTGGCACTCCCAGTGCCTGGCATGCCAGGTGCACAGCAGTAGAGAGTGAGGAAAGGAGTGGATGACAAGAGGGAGCCAAGGGTCTGCAGCAGAAGTGAGGCTGGGCCGCGACATGGCAACAAGGCTCAGCACAGATTATGCCCGGATTAACTTTAGTCAAGGAGGGTCAGTGCCCAGTTATTCAGAGGCTGAACAGCTTTAGAGAAATTTGACAGAGAAAGAAAAACCCAAATTCTATGAAGCCAATCCAGTTCTACCTTAATGGACCACTGCTCCAGGTGTACTCCCTCTGCTCACCTGGAAAAGTACTGGTGACTAACCTGGTGAATTTGCACATGGTAGCAGCCTGGAACTTCCAAGCCAAGAGCAGCACTCGAAATTCCGTGGGGTCAACACAGAGATCATTGCAAAAGCGCTCCATGCCTTCCTCCAAAATTGCATCTTCCCGCTCATCCTTGTAGCGCCTGAACAGTTCCTCCAACCTCTGCAAAGAAGACTCCTCGGCACAGGACTTGGGCTCCCTCCCAGCATCTCCTGAGGATGTGGGCAGCTGGCAGACCTCCGTGGCAGCCTCTGCCTTTTTGGTCCCATTGACGAGGATATCCCCACCTGGCTTGCCACTGGCTGGTGGCTGTTCTTCGCGGTGGCCTGCACCTCGCCTGTTGTGTGACTTGCTGCTGGGGTCACGGTCTCCATTCTTGCTGCCCAGGGTTGATGAGGGATTCTTGCACTTGGTGACACACTGGCCCATGGTACTGGTGGCCTGGCCTCTAGAGTGGTTCTCTCTGGATCAGAAGCCCTCGCTGCCACTGGCCCTTGAATCTCAACATGCCATCAGCCAGAGGAGCCAGCCAACCTGGGAAGAAATGAGAGAGCACTCACCACTGTATAGAGAGACAGGACATGCAAGCTCTCTCCACAGACTGAACTGCACACTGAGCTACCACGAACCAGGAGATTCCAAGTTCATCACCACCTCCCGTGTAAGCCAGCTCTATACCTTCACCTTGGAAATGCAGTGGTGGCTAGAGCACATATGGAGAACCAATAAAAAAAATTCTTAACATTCTTATAGCAACACTAGAGGCCTGGAGCATGAAAATCATGCACGGGGGTGGGAGGAGGTCATCCGTCAGCCCGGCCTGCACCCTCTAACAGTCTAGGAACCCTCTTGGGGTATGTCTGACTGATGGCTTAGGCCCACTAAGCTGTCAGTGGGACATCTTTAATGCTGCCACAGAGGCAGAAGAGGCTCCTGCCACCGCTACTGCGCTTGCCAGCCATGAGCCCGGCTTCTGGCTAAGTGGCGGTCCCCCTGTGGAAGTGCACTGACCATTAGGGGGCAGCTCCTGCATTGAGCATCTACCCCCTGGTGGCCAGTGCATATTATAGCGACCGATTGTTCCGCCATTCAGTCGATTTGCATATTAGCCTTTTATTATATAGGACAATTTAGCAAGAAAAGGTGCTTCATGTGCAGAATGCATCCAGGAAATATACAGTTTGCCAGAAATATTCCAAAGGAAATGTGTCTTGCCCATTGGCCATCACTTAAGAGAGTTAAGTGGACTCAAGTGAAGCCAGAAGGGGCATATAAAAGGTCCATCTTCTGGTATCTAATGTCAAGACCCTCAGATTTCCTTTTCAAGTAGGAAACACTCCTACAGTCTCACAGTGGCCTAAAGGCAAGGAAAAGGGTTTTCACAGTTAAGACTGTAAGCAGAGTCCTAGCCAAACAGCAAAGTAAAATGTGTGTCTGGTCTCTTCATCTTTTTTCCCCTGGACCCCCTGCAGAACACATGAAACGTCTTTTTTCCTGCCTTAGTCCACTCAAGGTCCCAGATCCTGCCTCAGGTCCTTTGCCAGGTGGTATGGAGGGAGAGTGGAGGAACCACATTCACTAAATGTGAATGCTGTCAGGCTGTAGGCGCAGGCCTTCAAGAGGCTGTCTCCACCTTAAAGGAGGGCAGATTTACCCAAATCCAATCTCTAAATGGGAGGATAGTTGCTACATGAAAGAGAGAAGTCTTCATGGAAACATAACAAACTCACCATGATGGTTTATTATCTATACTAGATGCCTGTTGCACAAAGATTCATGCAAGAATAGGCCTTCCTTCCCCTGGCCGCCAGCACTGATTTTCCTCTGGCACCCGAGACCCAGGCCTTCACTCTGGCCACAGTGGAGAAGCCAAGCCTTGAGGCTAGGCCTCTGTGCTCTGGCTGCAGGAGAGAAGCCAAGTCTTTTCAGTCTTCAGTCATCTTGTCTTCCTTCAGGCTGGAGCCATCAGTATTTGCTCTGTGCTTGCATATGTAAATTAACCAGCCATCTCTGTTGGGTTAATTTGCATACTCATGCCTGATTGGCTGGTGGGCATCATAGAGGTATGGTCAATTTGCATATTTCTCTTTTATTAGTGTAGACTAGAGGCCCAATGCACAAAATTTTCGGAAGGGCCTTGGCCCTGGCCACCATCACTGCCACCACAGCCACAGCCACAGCCAGGGGCCTCTGCCTTGGCCCCCAATAATTAAAAAGGTGTTTTTAAAAAATTGCTAGACATTTTTGGGCCAGGAATGAGGTGATTTCTTTGAAGACCTTGTCTACTCGGGATTCTTACTTTCAACTAGTCCACTAGAAGATCCATCTATAATTTAATACAGGTCCCTGACTTACCATGGTGCAAAGCAATATATATAACAAATGACATGAGGTAACACTTTGTTATAAAACAAGCTTACGTTAGATGATTCTGTGGACTACTAGAAGTGTTCTGAGCACATTCAAGGCAGGCCAGGCTAAGCTACAATGCTCGGTAGGTTAGGTGAATTAAATGCATTTAGACACATTATTTTCAGCATGCAAAGAGTTTATAGGGACATAACCCATGAGAGGTGCAGGAGCATCTGTACTTGGAAAATGTTACCACCTGCTACAATAGCTGTAAGCCAGAGTATAACAAGGAGGCGGGCCAGCCAGGTCAGTGCACTTTCTACTGCTCTAGGGAGCTTTCATGGACATCCAGGATCACATTCAAGCTCTCAGGAGAATGTAGTGGGCAGAGGTGCTTTTCACAGTGGCTGGAGCTGTGAGCCGTACAGAAAGAACTGTAGCTTCCTCCAAATAGTGTTGGGATAACTTGGTTATCTTCAAAAAAAATTCTAAGGGCATCAGGATGTGCATGTTTAAAATGGAGACCAGAGTCATTCCTGCAGTTACTGGGGGCTCCATGTCAGGGTGTGTCCCATTCTCCGCCCTCCAAGAGAACAGAGGAGCAGAGACATGTCTACACATGCCCTTTAAAATCTCCCAGTTCTCCGGTTTCAAAATCACACGGAGCCAAAACCGGTTTCGCTCAGTGGATAGAGCATCAGCCTCGGGACTGAAGAGTCCCGGGTTCAATTCCAGTAAAGGGCATGTACTTGGTTGCGGGCAAGTCCCAAGTGAGGGGCATGCAGGAGGTGGCTGACCGATGTCTCTGTCATGATGTTTCTGATTCTCTATCCCTCTCCCTTACTCTCTGTAAAAAAATCATTAAAACATATTAAAAAAAAAAACCACAAAAACAAGAAACTACGATAAGCACTTACCATGGAAAATGACACACCCGCCTAAGTATTTTTAAGTTTTTACGCTTTAAAAATAGTATAGCTACTAAGTTATAAGCCCAGCCTATTAAAATTTTAAAAGGGAAAGGGCTAATTCTTAGAAGACCAGCATTCAAGAGAAGCAACTATTCAAGCTGAATTATCTCAAAACAAGCAGGATTATGCCATGAGGAGTCTGATTTCCAGATTGTTCTTAATAGCTAAAGCACTGACAGAAACAAAAGGCCCACAATTCCCCCATAGGCCCATAGCCTGTAAGCTCCAAATTCTCCGGAGCACTGACTCATCATGCGGCTGCTAATGCCTGTGCAGGGAGACCCAGGTACCAAGAGACTAAGAGAGTTTCCTGGTCTCCATCTGACCCACTTACTCCAGTCCACACCCCCACATCGCCAAACAGACAGCTCACTGCACAGCTTCCTCTAAACCTGGCACCCAGGCCTTCAGGTAGGAGTGGCAAAACAAAGGGCAAAACAGGAGACCTCCCAAAGAGGTCCAAACCACTGACCCACCCAAGCCTCCACGTTAAGAGCATCTTTGATGATCTGACACGGCAGAACCAGCTGAAACCTGAAGGCTTTTAACATGCCAAACAGACGAGAAAAAGGAAAATCAATTTAGCCAGATGATCAACCAGCACAAGCCAGCCTCACATTCCTTTCTCCATTCTGGTCCCATCTCTGAAATATCTCCTCCCATGGAGGGTGAGGCAAGATGAATTCAAATCTGATGGTGAGGACACCTCACGCTGATCCTTCACTACACTCCTTCCTATCTATCGTGGCTTCCTTTCTTAGGAAACAGTGCAGCTCCCAGAGCCTGCCCCAGGCTGTCACCGTGCCAAGCCCTGTGACCGTGGCAGGCCATACTTTCTTTAGGTATTTTAAAGCTGAACATTTCCCTAGGCCCACTAGCTATTGGCTAATAGCTAATAACAGTTACCAATTACTGACTCCTGGATATTGTGCCAGGCACTATGCTGATAAGCCTTTTATGGACATGAAGACTCATATATCCCCATTACAACCCACTTTAAGACATGGAAACAGGCGCAAAGCAAATCACCCAAGATCACAAGCACAGAACCTGGTAGGTGTGGCTTGAGAAACCATGACCGTTTCCACCAAGCCACACTGCTGTGTCCCATGTCAGTGCTAGGGCAAAACCCCCAGCAGATGGGCCCCAAGCAATAAGTGTTACCACGGCAACCCCAGAGTAGCACTCTTTCCAGCAGCCAGCCAGCCACTGGAAAGGGGGCACGTGGTCTGTGCTCACTGTGTTAAATGGGTGTCCTATTCATGGTCCTCTCCCAGGCGAGCCTGCCAGGTGATGCAGGTAGCCAGATGCCCTTGGGCATGGCTTAGAGCTCCAAAGCCCAGCTCTCCATGGCTTTTTAACCCTGAATTTCCTCAGCCTGCAAAATGTTCATTGGCCTCACTGTAAGGAAATGCAGACAAAGGGACCTGTCACACCTGCCCCTCCCAAAGCATTTGGAATGGCAGCTATCAACAGCCAAGTAGTATCTGGTTAGCCTAGTAGTCGGCAAACTCATTAGTCAACAGGGCGGCAAACTGTGGCTCGCAAGCCACCACAGTTTGCCGACCACTGGGTTAGTCTAACAGAAGCCCTGGCTTGTCCTACCTGGACAATGGCCTCTGCTTCCCAAGCCCAACAGGACACCCATCCCTGCCTCAACCCCTGCACTGGGGTCTTGTTCACAGTCTCTCAAACCACAGCACTGATGCTGCTCAGAGCACCACTGCCCAAAAATACCTGGGGACCAGGGTCTCCATGGAGTAGGACAAGCGAGGTGTTTGCTGTACCCTGTGACGTTCTCATCACTGTCACTCTGTCTAGTGGGGCAAGCTTCCAGCCAGCTCCAATTCCTTCTCTTTCCTTTAGGCCAACTCTAGGATTCCAGCCATTCATTTACACTTTTAATGGCACCGCCTTCCCAGTCTGTCTCTGGCTATGTCTGCAGCAGAGGCCTCAGCACAGCATCCCTAATGCATTGCGCATGCTAGCACATTACCATACACACAAGCAGCACTGCTGAGTCATTACCCCATTTCACAGGAAGAGAAATGGAGGCACACCAGGGTCAAGGAGCTTTCAAGGGAGGAACAGGATGAATAATCAAGAGGTGAGCTCTAGGGGTAGACAAATCTGGGTTTGGATCATGGGGGGACATCAGCTGTGTGGCTGTGAGCAGGTAAGGATTGGACAGCTGGCCCTCCAGGACTAGTGGTGGAATAAATGAGATCATCCATGTCAAAAACATCTCCAATACCTGCTCACAGGAAGTACTCAGCAACCATCGGCCTTTATTATAGTTGCTATCAAAAAGCCAGTGGCAGAGTCATGCCTCCCCTGTAGAGAACAGTGCCGTCTCAGCAGCAATTCCAGCACTGCAGGTGCCTGGGCAGCGCTCCAGTTCTTGAGTGAGTGACTGCCCCCTCGCTCCACCAAGTGGCAAAACTGAGCTGGGGGGAAGTGGGGGGGGGCGAGGGGGAGTAGAAGGTTTCCCTTCAGGAGGAGTAAAAAACAACCTGGGAAACTACTTGCAGACACAGCTGTAGCTTGGGGCTATCTGAAAGATGGAAGGCAGGAGCTGCTCAGCCTTGGCTGGACCAAGATCAGCCCCAGCAGTCACTCCCTAGTTCCCTCTTTCCCTGCACATCAGCCTCTAGCCCCTGCCCTCCACCTCCCCTTCTCCCCTTCAGCCTGGCTGCTGTTCCTGGGGATGGCTCAGTGAGTGGCCTGTCTAGCCCCAGGCCTAGTCCCAGGCTATAGTCCCTGGGGATGCTCTGGACCAAAGAGAAGTTGGAAGCTGCTTCTGTCTCTCGGGCAGGCTGGTCCCGATATCCCGGGCTTGTGTCTCCTGCTAAGACAGAGTCACCAGTTGGGAACTGAATAGCCACACAGGGCTAAGCCACACAGATGCAATGTGAGTGGAGACAGGGAAAGGTGGGTGTGACTGCTGAGGAAGGAAAGGTGGAAGGACTGCAAAGCGGAGCACAGCTCTGGGACATGGCTGCATCACGCACACCTCACCTTCACAGCTCCCCACAGGAGACTGCTGGATCTTGCACATTGGGAAACGGGTTCTTCACCCTCAGCAGTGGGCTAGGAAATGAAACCAGGCCTCAGATTCCACGGTCACCCCAGGAGGAGGTTTCACAGAGCAGGTTTCGCCATTCTGGTCCTTCAATGACGAGTGTGAAAAGGAAAGAAAGGCTTTTGCCCATCTGGCTGATGCATGTTGAGAGGAGACTTTAAAATCTGTATTGATAGTATCTTTTAAGTTACAACATGCACTGAGGCGACTGACAAAGGGAATTGCCCCATTTGACCCACTTCACTCACCCCTATGAAGAGTAGAGTATAACCTTCATTTTCTTTGAGGGGGAAGCAGAATAGAAACAGAGGGATGTGGCCCGGAGGCCCACAGCCAGTTTCTAAGGAAAAGGGACCCATCACTGGCCTGTGGAGATGACAATGGTACCTTAGCAACACCTGGAGCTCTCCAGAGGTGCGAGTCAACAGGAGCAGAGTCAATTCCAAGGAAGCCTTCAGTTCAGGTGAGGGTTCACCCTGAGCAACCTATATCCATGAACAAATCACTTAACCTGAGCTTGAGCTCTGCAGGTTCAACAAGGGCCTGACACGGAAAATAGGCCCAGCAAGCTGGCTCACTGCGGTTGGCGGGGAAGCCTGTGCAGAGGAATGCGGTGTTGGCTGCTGGTGAGCCTGTCACCTAAGGAGCATCCTGTGCAATGAGCAGCTGAAATTCAGGAGGCAAATGCTGGCCCGGACACAGTGTCAGCAACACATGGGAGAACTACTTGAGGCATCCTTGAAGGAGGGGCTGATCCAAGACACCTCTCGTTCTGCTCCTCTCAAGTCACCTCAGAAGCAACAAGCCACTGACAACACTGGTGTTTCTATGTATTCGCATTGAGAACCCATCCTTCCAACTTCCATCTAAACAGCTGAGAGATCTAGTCGGGTGCACATTTTCACTTCTTACTTTATTTATCTGCCAGACACTCAAAGGCCAGAGAGCAGTGAAAAGAGCTGAAAGGTTTGGTGAAGCAGCAGAGTGAACTCCTCAGCCAGCCTCTCCCCAGCTGCCAGGCTGGCGTGGCTGCAAGCAGAAGCCATCCCTTGGGGGAGTCTCAAAGCAAGAACACAAGAGCCCCTTAACCTCACCTGGCAGCCGCAGTGCGGAGTGACTGGAGAGAAGGCTGGGAATGGGTGGTGTCCATTTGTAAGTTACTTCTTAGAAAGTAAATTTGCAAAAATAAACCAGGAGGAAAGATTGAGTGAGTCCTTTCAATGCAGTGGCCTGCTGTCACCAGGAAACTGGGACACACAAGAGCACCTGTGGAGGGGAGGGTTACCCAGCAAATGAGACCCCTCTGCTGCTGCTGCTGTGCTTCTAAAGGCTTCTGTCCTATAAGGTCCTGGGTGGCACAGGACACAGTGTGGTCAGGGAGAGCAGACACATGGCTTGCTACATCTCAAAGATGCAAATGAAAAGAGAGCAGGGAAGAAGCAGGCAGGGAGGAAGGAAGAAGAAAAACAATTTTTAGAAGAAAATAAACCAATTGGCTACATTTCTGTAAAATAAGACCAGGCAGGTTTGCACAAAGTAATTTTTCTTTTCCTTTATCATCTGAGGATATTTTCCCATTGAATTTAGAGAGTGAAAGAGAGAGGGAAGACAGAGAAAAATGTCAATTATCAATGTGAGAAAAACACATTCATTGGTTGCCTCCTGCACACACACCGACCAGGGCCCGGACCTGGGAGCAGCCTGAAACCAAGGTACGTACTCTTGACAGGAATCAAACCTAGGACCCTTCAGTCTGCAGGCTGACGCTCTATCCACTGAGCAAACCAGCCAGGGCCCTTTTCTTTTTAACGTGTTCTTACTGTTTCTTATTTTGTATACTTCAAGTATACTACTAAGAACATATGTCCAGCTGAGGCCTCAAAGCTGCTAGAACAAATACTGCCTGCCAAACACAAATAAGCCAGTACACATGTACTACAAAATTTCCAAATACCAAGTCATAAAGCCTTTTTGGTCTCTGAGCTCCAGAGATTAATCCCACACGATTCAAAATAACCCATAAAGGGCTGCACCACTTTGCTGAGCTGCCCTGGAATGGTTTTTGCTACCACTACCCACTTCTGTGCAGACAGCACCACTGAGGGCACCAGGGTTAGGCAGTCATGATGTTTCTCCTTCCTTTTTTTTTTTTTTAAATTAAATCTTTATTATTCAGATTATTACATTTGTTTCTCTTTTTTCCCCTCCATAGCACCCCTCCACACAGCTCCTACCCCTCCCACTACCCTTACCTCCCCACAATTGACCTCATCCATAGGTGTATGATTTTTGTCCAGTCTCTCCCTGCACCCCCTCACCCTTTTCCCCCTGAGAATTATCAGTCCACTCCCTTTCTGTGCTCCTGATTCTATTATATTCACCAGTTTATTCTGTTCATCAAATTTTTTTTAATTTGTAAATAAGTCATCTTTTTTTTAATTTTAATTAAATCTTTATTATTCAGATTATTACATTTTTTCCCCCTCCATAGCACCCCTCCACTCAGCTCCCACCCTTCCCTCTCTCCCGTTGACCTCATCCATAGGTGTTTGATTTTTCTCCAGTCTCTCCCTGTATACCCCTCACCCCTTTCCCCCTGAGAATTATCAGTCCACTCCCTTTCAATGCTCCTGATTCTAGTATATTCACCAGTTAATTCTGTTGATCAAATTTTTAATTCACTTAATTTTTAGATTCACTTGATAGATACGTATTTGTTGTTCATAATTTTTTGACTTTAATCTTTTTCTTCTTCCTCTTCTGAAAGAGTACCTTTCAGCATTTCATATAATACTGGTTTGGAATTGATGAACTCCTTTAGCTTTTTCTTATCTGTGAAGCTCTTTATCTGCCCTTCAATTCTGAATGATAGCTTTGCTGGATAGATTATTCTTGGTTGTAGGTTCCTGCTATTCATCACGTTGAATATTTCTTGCCACTCCCACCTGGCCTGCATCGTTTCTGTTGAGAAATCAGCTGACAGTCGTATGGGTGCTCCCTTGTAGGTAATTAACTGTTTTTCTCTTGCTGCTTTTAATATTCTCTCTTTGTCTTTTGCTCTTGGTATTTTAATTATGATGTGTCTTGGTGTGGTCCTCTTTGGATTCCTTTTATATGGGGTTCTGTGTGCTTCCTGGACGTGTAAGTCTATTTCTTTCACCAGATGTGGGAAGTTTTCAGTCATTATTTCTTTAAATAGGTTTTCAGTATCTTGCTCTCTCTCTTCTGGTACTCCCACAATTCTGACGTTGGTACGTTTGAAGCTGTCCCAGAGTCTCCTTACATTATCTTCACATTTTTTGATTCTTTTCTCTTCTTGCTTTTCCAGTTGAGTGTTTTCTACTTCTTTATATTTCAAATTTTTGACTTGATTCTTGCCTTTCTCTAGTCTGCTGTTAGGACTCTGTATAATATTTTTTATTTCAGTCAGTGAATGTTTCATTTCTAGTTGGTCCTTTTTCATCTCCTCTTGGGACTTGATAAATTTATCCAACTTTTCTAGCATATTCTTGAAAAACCTTATAAGCGTGGTTTTGAACTCTATATCCAGTCGTTTTTTTCCCCAATTTCTTTTGTTTGTGATCCCTTCCCTTGTCTCGGCATTTTCACTATGTCGGGGAAACCGCTGTGTTGGATTCAGCCTTATAATGCCAGACGTGCAAAGCCGCAGAAGCCTCTGTTGAGCTTGGGAGGGGTGGAGTCTCAGGGCTTAAGGGACCGCCTTGCCTTCCAGTCGGCCCCGCCCTCCACGGCCCCTGAGTCTCACGTGACTGGGTAATTGCTGGAGCGGTCCTTGTGCCAGCGAGCCCGCAGTGCCTCTAACCGCTGCATTTCCAGCTCCCCTGCTCGCCAGGACCACAGGAGTCTAGGTCCACAGGGTTTCGCCCGAAACAGGGGCCCAGTGGACTCAGAGGTGGCACAGTTGGGAGGGTCTGTCTCCCGCCCACTC
Organism: Lasiurus cinereus; assembly: GCA_011751065.1. Classification (NCBI taxonomy): domain Eukaryota; kingdom Metazoa; phylum Chordata; class Mammalia; order Chiroptera; family Vespertilionidae; genus Lasiurus; species Lasiurus cinereus. The sequence continues at coordinate 2,300,742 of JAAGEH010000092.1, read as the reverse complement.
GCAAAAGCCAGCGGCACAATCAGCAGTCTTTCCTCCGAGCAGCGCCGTGCGTGCCGCCACCAGGCCTTTGATCTTTTGCGGCTCCCCTAAATTTACATGCACTTCTCCCTTTTCACAGTCCAAACTCCCCCCGTATGAGTTTCGGCTGGATCTGGGGTTTAGTGTCGTAAGATAAGGGGTTCAAAGCCGTTGGGAGTCTCTGTTTCCCTCCCGCCAGAGAAAGCCAGCCAGGTACTCCGGCACCCGCTCTCTCAGCAAGCGCGTCTCCGTACCTCAGCTTTTTGCAGCTCCTCTGGGTCTCTGTGAGCCCCTCTCTTTCCTTCTAGTTGTAGAACTTCCACTCAGCCAGCTTTCCTGTGGTTCTGGATGATGTCCGTTCTGTCTTTTAGTTGTAGTTTTGAAATTGTTGTGCAAGGCAGCAGTGTAGGTATTCACCTATGCCGCCATCTTGGGTTCTCCATCAAATTTTTAATTCACTTAATTTTTAGATTCACTTGTTGATAGATACGTATTTGTTGTCCATAATTTTTTATCTTTTACCTTCTTCTTCTTCCTCTTCTTAAAGAGTACCTTTCAGCATTTCATATAATACTGGTTTGGAGTTGATGAACTCCTTTAGCTTTTTCTTGTCTGTGAAGTTCTTTATCTGCCCTTCAATTCTGAATGATAGCTTTGCTGGATAGAGTATTTTTGGTTGTAGTTCTTGCTATTCATCACGTTGAATATTTCTTGCTACTCCCGTCTGGGCCTGCATAATTTCTGTTGAGAAATCAGCTGACAGTCGTATGGGTGCTCCCTTGTAAATAACTGTTTTTCTCTTGCTGCTTTTAATATTCTCTTTGTCTTTTGCTCTTGGTATTTTAATTATGATGTGTCTTTGTGTAGTCCTCTTTAGATTCCTTTTATATGGGGTTCTGTGTGCTTCCCGAACTTGTAAGTCTATTTCTTTCACCAGATGTGCGAAGTTTTCAGTCATTATTTCTTCAAGTAGGTTTTCAGTATCTTACTCTTTCTCTTCTGGCACAATTCTGATGTTGGGTCCTTTTTCATCTCGTCTTGGGTCTGGCTAAATTTATCCATCTTTTCTAGGATATTCTTGAAAAACCTTATAAGCATGGTTTTGAACTCTATATCCATTAGTTTGTTTTCCTCCATTTCTTTTGTTTGTGATCTCTTCCTTTGTCTCCACATTTTCACTATGTTAGAAGAACTTCTGTGTTGGATTCAGCCTTATGACACAAGACTTGCAAAACTGCAAAAGCCTCTCTGTTGAGCTTGGAATAGGTGGAGTCTCAGGCTTAACGGGCCGCCTGTCTTTTAGTCGGCCCCGCCTTCCACAGCCCCTGGGTCTCATGTGACTCTGGGTAATTGCTGGAGTGGTCCCTGTGCACACGTGCGCAGTGCCTCTAGACCTCTGCCTTTCCAGCTCCCCTGCACTCTGGGACCATATGAGTCTGGGTCCCCAGGGTCTCGCCCAAAACTGGGGTTTAGTGGAGTTAGAAATGGTGCAGTTGGGAGGCTCTGTCTCCTGCCCACTTGTGAAAGCCAGCGGTACAATCAGCAGTCAGTCTTCTGTGCGCCATGCTGTGCGCGCCCCCAGACCTCTGCCCTTTTGCGATTCCCCTAAATTTCCATGCACTTCTCCCTTTTCACAGTCCAAACTTCCCCTGTATGAGTCTCACCTGGACCTGGGGTTCAGTACCATAGGATAAGGGGTTCACTGCAGTTGGGAGTCTCCATCTCCCTCCCGCCAGAGAAAGCCAGCCGGGTATTCCAGCACCCGGCCTCTCCACATGTGCCTCAGCTTTTTGCAGCTTCTCTGGGTCTCCGTGAGCCCCTCTCTTTCCTTCTAGTTGTAGAATTTCCACTGAGTCAGCTTTCCTGTGGTTCTGGATGCTGTCCGTTCTGTCTTTTCGTCGTAGTTTTGAAATTGTTGTGCGAGACAGCAGTGTAGGTGTTTACCTATGCTGCCATCTTGAATTCTCTTTCCATGTTGCTTCTTCACATACCTTTCAGCTCCTTTCATTGTTTAAAACCAGAGGGCTGCACTAAACTTGGGCTCAGTGTGTACACTGTAAATGGTAGTCCTGTTACATTTGGTGTCCCTGGCTGGATGCTCGGTGCTGTCTCCTGACCTCACACATGGCAGCCCAGGCCCAAGGGGAGGTAATAAGCTCTTGCTGCCAGTTGGCATGTGGAGGCAGTCAGTCCTCAAACACACACCTATCATATCCCTGTCCACTTTCCTGCCACCGGCTCAGTTGCATTGGCAACTGACTGACAAACATTTAACTAGTAAGAAAGACAAGAAAGGAAATTGTGAAGTGAATTAGAGGAGGAAGGAACCCAATAGAGAGATGCCAAGTGCCTGCATCCATATAGTTTAAAGGGGTACATCAGTGTCTGGATGTGATTCCCAGAGCCACATTTCCTCTGCAGAGTCCTCAGGTTCGCTACAGAGTAACTTGCCAATCTCTTCAATGCTTGCTAATTTATTAAGAAAAAAATCCAAATCCATTAAGGCCATATTTGCCAGTTTCTTCCCAAAGGGCAGTGATGGGAGCCAACTGTGCCAGAGAGGAAGAGAGACAGGAAACAACCTGTACCTTCACAGAATACCACTTTCAACCCTATCGGACATGGACCAGCTGTCCATACAGCTTAGAAAACAGTGCGTGAAGAAAAGGAAGTGCTCTGCTATTCCACCACCCCAATTCATATTTGGGAGTCTGTCATGCAGTCTCTCTTTTATGAACACATATGGATGGCACACAGAGACCACGTATGTACATATTATGTACATGGAACTTTAACAAAACTAGAATTGTACTGTACATTCTTTGTTCTTTTTCTAAAATCCTCATCTGAGGATGTTTTTGTTGATTTTAGGGAGAGAGAAAGAATGAGAAAGAGAAACACTGATGTGAGAGAGAAACATCGATCAGCTGCCTCCCACACATGTCCCCACCAGGGATCGAACCTGTCACCCACGTATGTGCCCTGGTTGGAAATTGAACCTGCCATCTTTTGGTGTACAGGACAAGGCTCCAATCAATTAAGCCACCCATCCAGGGCTGTATATACTATTTTGCAAACTTTTCCAATATTTTTACTTCATACAATGCTTTAAAAAAAACACAATAATTCGCCTGACTGTTGTGGCTCAGTGATTGAGTGTCGATCTATGAATCAGGAGGTCAGTTTGATTTTCGATTAGGGCACATGCCTGGGTTGTGGGCTAGATTCCCAGTGTGGGGCATGCAGGAGGCAGCCAATCAGTAATTCTTTCTCATCACTGATGTTTCTCTCTGTACCTCTCCTTTCCTCTCTGAAATCAATATATATATTGATGTGTGTGTGTGTGTGTATTAGAGGCCCGGTGCATGAATTCATGCATGGGTGGGGTCTGGCCAGGGGGAGGGGACAGTTGGCTGGCCTGCCTACTGGTCGAACTCCTGGTCGAGGAGACAATTTGCATATTAGCCTTTTATTATACAGGATATACACTGAGTGGCCAGATTATTATGCATTCAGAGATCATAATAATCTGGCCACTCAGTGTACTGTAGTATGTATGTATCCCAATATGATCTTATAATACTGGTCACCTAATTAAATTTCTTTAAAAAAAAATCCTTATCCAAAGCACAATAAAATATTATCTTTCAGGAAAAATATCAAGCTGCCAAAGGAGATGGACAATATGTGAAGACACCACGTGCTTCACTGTAGATCACGTCAGAAAGTCTGCAAATCCAGTGACTCCAAGGATTGCAAGGCAGTGTTGGAAAATGATAGGGGCAGGGTTATAGGCAGGAAGAGGTTAATAAGTCAAAAAGGACATCTTGTTTATATCTAAATTTCTCCAACTTATTCTTGCAAAAGAAAAGCAACCTTCTGCATCCCCCCAAAAGAAATGACTACACCCATCTTAAGGTCTAATGACTACTAGTCCCCTTACTATACTGAACTAGCCAGAACCTGAGCGAATCACATCCCAGGAAGCACAGGGCTTATGCAATATGGAACTATGGGGCCCCCAAAATGGGTAACAGGCTGGCCTAGCTTGTCCTAAGGCCCATAGGCTTATTATAGGGCTTCTTAGCCTCAGACTGAAGCCAGGGCTACTCCTGTGTGCAGTCAAGACTCTTCACCCTTCCAGCATCCAGGCTCTTCCTTGGGTGATTACCCAGCTTTCACTACAAGATCCCTCTCCCTCACTCTTGGCCAAGGAGTAGGATGGGGCTCATTATGGACCATGTGACTCAGACTCACCAAAGCTTCACATGCCCTGTCTTCAATGACTGGGTCAGGAATATGCAGGTTGACCCAAGCCAGCCTGAGTGAATTAAGCACCACAAGCAGAGGAAATGACCCCTTCTTAACGGTAGTACTCAAGAATAAAATATCGTCAAGTGACACAGAGATGATGAGTTTCGAAGGCATTACTTGCACCGAGTCCAATTGTACTAAAATCAGACCAAAGATTCCACATCAGTTATGTAAGCCAATAAACTCCCCTTCGGCATAGGCCAGATATCAGGTTCTCCCTCACAACAGAGTTCTCACCAAGACATAGGTGTTGTCACCCATGTCTCTTCTACTCATAGAAAAAAAAAAAAAAAAAGAGAAGATCTGATACCTGGGCATTTGATTCCCAAACTGGGACCAACTTACTAGATCCTGATTTCAACACATCTGTACACTAGGACCAGTGATACCAAACTTGTGCAAACTGCAAAATTCCATTACAAATGCACCATCAGGGTGCTCTTGAAAAGATGAGCTACAAAATCTTCCCAATTTCAATTTTTGCAACCTTAGGTCTCCTGCAAGCAGCTATGTAACAGAGCACTTAGAGCTGTTTTAGTCTGCTGTGCATGTGTTTCTGTCAACTTCAGGCTCCCAAGGAGAAACCTCCCCACACTCGGAGCCACATGGAAGTCTCTGTGCAATAACATGAGCCATCTTTGGGCTGAAATAGGTATCTGATCTCACCACATCCTATGAAACGGAGACCAGATCTGACCAGAACGTGGCTACCCGCTTGGTTTCAATTATTCTTACTGAAACAATCTCTTTGGTTTTAAGCCTGTGTAGAAAGTATTCAGGTTTTGAAGCCGGTGACAAGAAGTTATACATCTGTATAAATTTATCAGAAAAAGTTTCCCTATCGGTTCAAACTTGAGGCCCCAATGAGCTTTGTTATTGTTTAATAACAGTTACTGATTTCAAAAATGTGCACTCATATGGCCAAAGGGTACATTAACATGTAAAGATAAGCCGATAATTAAATCAAAATGGAGTTTTATACCTGACAGCTGGCACCATGGTGTTTCAGGCTTGGCAAATAAGACATTAGATCATTCCAACCCAGCCCCTGCCTGTTTCCTGCCAAAGCTGCCACCACCTAGTGGTCATCTCACTGCTGTCTATTAAAACAGCGCTAACAGTGAGGCCCTGTGTTCAGAAAAAACACTATAAGAAAATCCTACCAGCAAGCTGTAGCACCACGGGCTCTTCAGGGCATCTTGGACAGTTGTGGACCCTAAAATAAACAGCACACACACTCTCTGGCAAGTGTTGTGTCCCATGACTGGGGACCATGACCTGACCGTAGTTTTTCAGAATGACATCAGGGATTCACCTGCAGGGCTGCCCCATCCTCCCGCCCATACCCCCTGTCCCCAGCTCCAGTGGTGGGCGCCTCCTGTAAGAGCAGGCCATTCTTTGGATACAAAATGCCTAGCACACACCTGAAAGCAGGGGAAATCAAAGGTACCAGTGACAAATGACACATAGGCCTCAGTTCCCATGCTGAGATGCATTCCCTGTCCAACCCATCGAACGTGCACTGCCCTCTGACCCAGTACAGCAGCTCCACGCTCCTGATGGAAATCCTCGTTGGCTCACTTACTGACAGCTCCCCTTATGGGAAGGGGCAGGGGTTTTGTCAGGCCTGTTCCTGACTCTGTGCTCTCAGCTACGGCACATAGCAGCACTGGATAATAGCCTCTAAATGAGAATGAGCCCTCTGTAGAAGGCTCTGGCTCATGTACTTCAACATGTGCACACAGGGCTGGATAAGTGAAGTGAGGCACCACCCCGAGTGCTGCTCCTGGCACAGCTACTCAGTGCGGCCGGCCCTTGAACAACATGGGTTTGCACCGAGTAGGTCCACTTATCTGGATTTTCTCCAATGAATCTGTACTGTATTATCAGTATATCTTCTCTTCCTTAGGGTTTTAACAACACAATTCTGATTACATGGTGACGTTACCAAATACTCAATGTCACAGGTGGTGGCAGCTCTGGCAGGAAGTGGGCAGGTGCTGGGCTCAAATGATCCCATGTCTTATTTGCCAAGCCTGAAACACCATAATGCCAGGTGTCAGGTATAAAGAGAGTGGAGCCCTAAGGGTTCTTCCTTTCCCCTCCCAAGAACTGGTTCTTAAAATCCCATTTCTCCCTCGCAGCTGGCACTGTGCACCTCATCAGTCCTCAGAGTGGCACCAGCACAGCTTCCCAGCCAGCACTGCGCACTCCTCTCCCACTCTGCGCATTTTCACCCCAAACACAGCAAAAGCCAAAATGTGAGGTTAAAAAAAGGAGATGTTTATCCTGACACACCTCCTTTTGAGCTGCACTTCAATTCCCAGGAAAAATTCACATTAATAATGGCCATCACACCTTGGCAGGTGGCTCAGGTGTTTGGAGGGTCCCCACATATACCAGGGAAAGTATGGGAGGCAACTGACCCATGTTTCTCTCTCTCCCCCTCCCTCCCTCCTACTCTCCCTTCCTCTCTCTCTCTAAAAAAAAAAAACACACCTCCTGGGAAGGATTAAAACATGACTACTACTACCAGCACCACTGCTTCCTTTAGTGAGGAAAAACAGAGGGGCATGAGCCTCGGCACATGGCATTCCAAGCTTGCCAGCGGATGAGCTCCAGTGAACTTGTGCTGGTCTGAACTGCATCCTCTCACCTCAATTAACAAAGGCATCCCACTCCAGGTGTTTGCATATACCAGAGCAGAAGCCTTCCTGAATAAGGCACACCAAGCACAAAGGACTCCCAGCAGCTCTCTCCTTGAGACATCTTACTAAACGTACTTGATGACAGAGAGACTGTCCACTCAGGGCATGCAGAACCACTGGAAACAAAGGACCATGTCTCAGATGACAGCAAGAAAAGGCCAACGACCAAAGTTCTAATTGGGACCATCAAACAAAGGACCATGTCTCAGATGACAGCAAGAAAAGGCCAACGACCAAAGTTCTAATTGGGACCATCAAAACCAGATGCAGCTGCTGAATAGTAAAGGGCAGACTCCCCCTTGCTGTGGCGGCGCACCGTTCTGCTGAACCACGTGGAATCCCCAGCTCCAGCTCTCCCGCCCCTCGTCCAGTGATGATATTTGGGGTAGCAATACCAGAGGCTTTTATAAGAGAATCTATGTAATAAAAGCCTAAGCGACCATTACAGCGGAATAACCAGAATGGTCAATATGATTTGCATTGACACTCAACGCAGGAGCTGCCCCCAGAGTGGTCAGTGCACTCCCACAGCGGGAGTGCCACTCAGCAAGAAGCTGGGCTCAGGGCTCACAGTGGTAGTGGCGGGAGGCTCTCCAGCCTCCGGGAAGCGCTAAGGCATAGCAAACCCGGCAGTAAGGAGCAGCAAGCAGGCAGGCAATTAGGAGCCAGGGGTCCCAAATTGAGAGAGGGTGCAGGCTGGACTGAGGGACCCTCCTTCACCCTCCACACGAATTTCATGCATTGTGAAATTCATGATTTATAAAAATAGAGCTTCAAATTTTAGGCCTAAAATAAAAAAAAATAGCCAGAATTAGAAATTAGTTTTAGTACAGTATGTTGAAAAATTGTAAGTCTAAGCAATGGCAGCTGGGGACAGGAGCCCTATTGCCACATGACCTCACAGTGAGCCATAAAGCACAGTCCAGGCTTGCCGACAATGGGCAGCGACCAGCCTTAGTCAAGGGGCCACTGGTGCTGAGGGAACACCACGTGGCATCCCCCTGCCTTGCTGCAGTAGCAGCAGGCCTGACACACTGACAAGGCAGAAACAGTAACTCGCTTCTTTTGAGACTAGACAAAGAGGAAACGTCTGAAACCATAAGTATGACTCACTTTTCAGAAGTCAAGTCAGTTTAACAGGAAAAAAACCTCTAAACTATGAATAAATCAGCAACTGAAACATCTTTGGTTCTGACACCAATCTGTGATTAAAGCAAAGGCACACACAGCATTGAACACAGGCTGCTACCCTCTCAGTTTGAGAATTAGTCTGGCGCACCTAGGTAAGAACAACAATTAATCTCCAGGCCTAAAGGGTACTATCTTGATAATAACATAATAAAGACCTCCCCAAAAGGCTCCTGAGTACCGTCAATTACATAATAAGTCCATTCCTGCCAGCAGCCAGATTAACCCCTGCTCAGGCCAGGTACCACTCAGTGTCAGCAGGAGGCCCTTTACCGCTACAGCCAAGCCAGCCTCTCGGGCACTGATAGCAGCTCCCACGGCAAGAGAAGTCAACCTCACAATCTTGCTTCTTCCAGGCCAAAACATTTTATAAATCCAGGAAAGAAAAATATTTCATTTATAACTTCTTTTGGCTGAATTAAAAAAAAATTGTCTGAGACTATGTAGACCAAGCATGTCAAACTCATGTGGGCTGTATGGAGCCCACTACGAATATTTTTGCGGCCAGCCAATATAACAGTATGTAAGAAACGTTTTAATAAGCATTTCATAACTTAAAATATTTTGCTTTAGAAAAAAAAAGGTTTATTTGCTTTACGCTTATTATTTGGGCAGTTATTCAGTGTCTGGTAAGTTGATGTTCAAGAAAAAATATTAATTTTTATTAAAAGGATCTATTATTTTGTTAACGATGACTCATTTATTTCAGCCCTTTGTATTCAGCATGTCTCTATAGAAATAAAGCCTTGGTGACCAAGACAGGACATGAGTGGACCAGCAGCCCGGATCTCTGTGTGACTGTATAAAGTGGGCACCCTTCAGCTTACTGACCCACATAGAACGTGAAGCAATAAATTTTTATTGATCAGGCAAACTTTGTAAATTTTAATGCTACAGTTCAGGCCTGGCCACCTTTACTGCAGAGTTCTCACAAATAGTTTAATGTGCTACTTTCTCCAACCTCTCTGCCATTGGACTACACACACACACACACACTCACACACACACACACACACTCTCTCTCTCTCTCTCTCTCTCTCTCTCTCTCTCACACACTCACACACACACACACACACACACACACACACACACACACACACACAACCACCCAGGGAGCAAGTCATTATTTAACAGGTTCCCTGCACCTTCAAAATAAAATGCTAACTCAACAAAGCGCACAGGCCCTTCTGAGTTTGGCCTCAGCTGCTGTCATTCTCCCCTCTTACTCCACATTCCTTGGCACCCTGAGGCCGGACATTCATGCACTGCAGCTTTCACACGCTATTCCCTCACTCTGCCTGGAAGGCCTCTCACTCCAGCGCTGGTCTTTTAGGCCCAGCTCAGGTCTGACCTCCCACAGGGCTCCTCTCTCTGCCACAAACCCTCGTTGATAGCACTGACACTAGTTAGTACCGACTTTACACTTTCTAATTGTTCTTATGTCCATCATTGTTAGGTTGGTTTTCCTACCACAGCATAAAGGTCCTTTCAAATAAGTTCCACAATAGGCACTCGAATTTACTGGAATGAATATTTGGCAACATACGTATAAACACATTTCTTTTTCCTGAAACACCGTATCTCCAATTCAGACTATACTTCACTTTGAATTCAATAGTGGCTTAAATTTGGAGGCCAAATGTTTCTAGCTTACCAGACTGATTTTGTGTTTCAGAAGCACCTATGAATGATCCATATTCTGCCTGGGAAAGCTGGCTCTCTGGTCACACATGTCTAACTTGAGAACTACAATAATCTGGTTCTTTCTAGAAAACATCTTGTATCTGTAGTGAAAGCTGTTGAAAGTGTGTTGTGAGAAGCTGTGTTCTGTTCATCTGCTACTGTAATCAAAAGCTCCTTTGCTTAAGCGCTGTCAGAAGGGCCACCTCCCCGAGGGAGCCCGGAGCCCGCAGAGCTTGGTGTTGAAAGAGTCGATTTAAGAATTGTATGCGAATAGGGAAGCTAGAAACCAGAGAAGCAGCGGAAGCCTCAGCTCTGAGGAAGGAGACACTGTTCCCTTCCAAGTGGGCCAAAGCAAGGAAACAGCTTTTTAATAACTTGGTATTCTCTTTCTGCCAAGCCAAGCAATGATCATGAGCTTAGAAAGCATTTGCTTGAATAAATTAAGCAATTCCAAGTCTTTGCCTGAAGAGGTTTAAAGAAAGAGTTAAGCCGAAACCAGTTTGGCTCAGTGGATAGTGCACTGAAAGGTCCCAGGTTTGATTCCGGTCAAGGGCATGTACCTTGGTTGCGGGCACATCCCCAGTAGGAGATGTGCAGGAGGCAGCTGATCGATGTTTCTAACTCTCTATTCCTCTCTCTTCCTCACTGTAAAAAAATCAATAAAATATATGTATTAAAAAAAAAAAGGAAGAGTTAAAAAAAGGTTCAGTTACATATCTATATTTCTTTTACTTGAAGTTACCAGTTTCTAACAAGTTGAAAGGGCTTTATTTTAGAAGCAAAAAGACTCCTAGTGAACTGAAAGGTTAGCCTTTCACAGGTGACGAGTGGTGCTGGGAAGGCACATGGATAGATTGAGGTTTCTGACTTCATCATGATGTCTGCACATCTCTCATTCTAACTAAATTACATTTAATCTTCTCCCACGTGTGGTCTTGGATGCTAGTACTTCAATGGACAGTATCCTGCCATAGATATAATTACTTGTGTGATTGGGAAAGAATATTCTTTTATGTGGCTCTCATTCTCAAAAGCCCAACTACTCAGCTGCCCATAGGAGATCTTAATCAAGAGTCATTGATCCAATAGCAATTTCCCAAGAAGAGAATGAAATAAACAATTTCACTCTGTTTTGCAAATCCTAATCTACAGACCAAGAGCAAATGTCACATCCCTACCCATCATTCCCTTCCAGAATTTCTCCAGACTTACCAGCAATTATCCTATCTAATAAAGAGGGAATATGCTAATTGACCTTCACACTGTCACAAAGGTGGTGGCACCCACAGTCAATAAGGAGGGAATATGCTGACTGCTTTAAGAGGTCACCAGCTCACAAAGATGGTGACACCCACAGCCACAAGATGGTGACGCCCAGTTCCCTCAGCCCTGCTGCCTGCCTCTGGAATCCCCCAGTCCCCTCAGCCCCCCAACCACCAGGGCTGGCCTGAGGCACAGGCAAGCCTCAGAGTCACCTGAGGCTCAAGTAACCAGGGCCGGCCGAGGTTTGCACTGCCGGCAGTGGCAGCAGCAGAGGTGTGATGGGGTGTTGCCTTCCCGATTGCCGGGTCGCTTCCCGCCCCTCGAGGGCTCCTGGACTGTGAGACGGGGCAGGCTAGGCTGAGGGACCACCACCACCCCCCTTCCAGTACATGAGTTTTCATGCACCAGGCCTCTAGTCTATAATAATAAAAGTGTAATATGCTGATTAGACTGGACATCCTTCTGGACGAAGCCAGGGCTGTGAGGGAAGTCTGTTCCCAGGTGCCAGAGGGAAGCTGGTATGGCAGCTGGGGAAAAGAAGGCCTACTCTTGCCAGAATTTTGTGCATCGGGCCTCTAGTTTATCAATAATGACTAATGCCTGCACCAAGGGAAATGAACTATTTCAGAAACCTGAGTACAGAGGTCTTGTGGGTCTGTGCAAAGGATAAATGTCATGAAGTTGATTTCAGTGAGAAAAGAGATTTTTAATTCTGCAAATACAGCCTCAAGTAAAGACTTTCTCTCTTTCCGAATGCACCAATAAAGGTCAGGAGATAAGACAGCATGAATGACAAACCAAAGTTCTAGTGTGAGGGCTTGTGGCTTGTAACAGGTTCCACTCAGGTGGGGAACCTGAGAATTTCTTATTATAAAATCAAGTAGAAACTTGGTATTAAAGTAATGGAGGAGGAGAAAATTTTGGGGCTACATCACTGTCACCACTTTGCTCTGTTTTTACCTACTTTTGACTAGATAGCACATGGTGTAGAAAGATAGCAGTATTGGATACATCTTTATAGCAACCTTCTAAAACTACAATTTGGAACATTAATTTATCACAAGGAACTATACCAGATGCACAGTCTTTATGCGAAGGTAATTATAGAACAAAATCACCTGCAGAACACAGGCCAATCACCAAATGCAGATAATAAAATATTACAGTGTTAAGATACACACAAAATGTCTATGGAACAAAGTCAAGAGCTGCAGACTAGTCTGGAAGCAGCTATCTTAGCAATTACACAACTGAGATTTCAGTTTTATTCTGGGGTTTTACTTAAAAAGAAAGCACCTCCCACAGAAGCTTGTTTCATTTCTACAACTGTTCATTTTACTTCTCAAGACCCCACTATGCTGACTTTCAAGTAATATGACAGAAAGTGAAATAAAATTTTAAACAAAGCTTGTCTCCAATGTTTAACTTCACTTTAGGGCTTGTAGCACACTGTACCTTTAAAGCAGTTACCAACAAGAAGTAATGTACAGGTCACTAAAATGGGGCAGAGTCTCGGCCTTCCAGAACCTAAAATATAGTACATGAAGCATTCAAGGGAGGGGGTGGCTTTTTGTCCCACCCAAGAGAATAAGTCAGAACTCTTAACTCCTTCCAGGGGCATTCCAACCCCAAAGCCTGGAAGGAAATAAGAAGCAGTCCAGGTTGCAGAGAAATTTTAATGGTTAAAGAGAAAGCAGTATTATTCATTTTTCATTCTTTAAAAAAAGCTGCCACTACTAATATCTATATTTTTAAATGCTACACAATCTACTTATGTTCACCATGCATGCACAGAGAAATTTGTGGGTTTGCTTGAGTTAGGTGAGTCTTTAAATCCACTCAGCAAATCCAACTGCTCACACTGTGCCCATCCCCACAAAGACTTCACATAGAGAGGATAATCACAGTAAATAGTTTTCAGGATTTAGTAAGATCATGCATTTGAAGGATATGGAATCGTGCGTGAGAATTCCCAAGTCTGAAGCCTTAGCAACGATCTCACCTTTTCCACATAACCTCTATGATCTCACATATTTAACATCCAACTCTGTACATGTACTATTTTCCTTAAAAACAAGAAAGTCAGATCCACTGTGTTATCATTCTAAGCAACACTATCCTTGGAAGTCACAGAAACATGCAGTTCTGTTTTCATTCATCTGCATACAAATACAAAACTAGTAAATGAAGTGTCCATCTAAAAATCATCTCGTGTACCATCAGCAACACAATAACACCCTCAAGTGCTCTTTCCAGCAGTACACGTACAAAAACAGAGCCGCAGCCACGCTGAGGAAGTAATTTAGTCCCAGATGCTCTTCATAAAATTAAATGTATTGGGGTGACACTGGCTAATAAAATTATATAGGTTCCATGTATACAATAACCTATCATCCGTACATTGTATTGTATGTTCAAAGCCAAGTATCCTCCACCACTATTTATTCCCCTTTACCTTATCTTACTTCCTCTCATTCCTCCTTTTCTCTGGTAATTACCATACCATGGTCTGAGTTTTTATTTACTTAATCACTTCACCCACCTTTTTATCCAACCCTTTTTTCCCCTGTTAGCATTCTTTGCATTTATGAATCTGTTTCTCTTTTGTTAGTTCATTTGATTCCACCTGAGTGAGATCATACTATATTAGTCTTTCTTTGACTGGCTTATTTCACTTAGCATAATACTCTCCAGGTCCCTCCATGATGTTACAAATGGTAAGACTTCTTTTTATTTCTTTCTTTTTTTTTACAGCCAAGTAGTATTCAATTGTGTAAACGTACCAACGCCATTTTATTTATCTACTTACCAGAGGCCCAGTGTCCCTCAGTCCAGCCTGCACCCTCTTGCAATCTGGGACCACTGGCTCCTAAGTGCTTGCTTGCCTGCCTGCCTGCCTGCCTGATCACCCCTAACCACTTTGCCTGCCTGCTTGATTACCCCTAACTGCTCGCCTGCCTGCCTGGTCACCCTTAACCACTTGGCTGCCTGATTGCCCCTAACCACTCTACCTGTCTGATCCCCCTAACTGCTCGTCTGCCTGCCTGGTCACCCCTAAACACTCTGCCTGTCTGCCAGATTGCCCCTAATTGCCTCTGCCTTGGCCCCCAGCAGGGCGGCTTCATCCAGAAGGATATCCGGAATGTTATTCAGTTGTTTGGTCTAATTAGCATTTTACACAGTTATTATTATAGATAGGCACTTTGGGCTGCTTCCAAATTTTGGCTACTGTAAGTGAACATAAGGGTGCATACACCCTTTTGAATTAGTGTATCGGGTTTCTTCGGATAAATTCCCAAGTGGGATCACCGAGTCATAAGGCAGTTCCATTTTTAATTTTTTGAGGAAACTTCTTACTGCTTTCCATAGTATAGTCAGAAATGCTTTAAGTCACAGTTAAGCAAACAGACTCCAAGAGCCACACAGTAAGTGGTGATAGAGTCCAGACTAGAATCTAGGACTTAGTCCCAATATGATGGTGCCATCAGAGTAGCATCTCCAGGTGGTAAGCTACAGGGAGCTTAGAGACCAGGCATCTGGATTTCACAAGTGACCCTCAGCAACTGGAAAGCCCTTTGCCAGTGAGTCTGGGCTTTTCACTTTCTCTGACACAACATAGTATCTGACAGCCCCTTCTCAAAGAATGGGCCAGCTAAAATAAATCTGTGTCCTTCATACCAACAAAGATAAAACATCTTCTGAATTAGTTTCTGAATGGGTTTCTGACTCAGCAGAACCCCAGGCCCTGAGCCACCCTGTCGCTGCCCATGGGTGCTCTGTGAGTTTAAGGAGGCAGGGTTCCGCTTCTGAGCTTCAGGCTGGCTTTGGAACAGGCTGCAAGCCTCCATTACAACTGTTCCTGTGTCTCCCAGATGCCCAGAGCAGGTTTATTTTCCACATACTGTGCCACACAGCCCCCTGCAAGGAGGAGAACATTATAAAGTTCCTCCCCCTTTGGGAGATGCCAATCCTGGTGAGTTTAGCAATGCATGCATTTGGCTAATAACAGCTAACTTTACTAAATTTTAATTATGTGCCAGGTACTATGCCATATCCTTCAAATGCATTATCTATGTAAATCCTAGAAATGATTTACTGTGATTGTCCTCACTTTACACTTAAAGGAAGGAAGGCTTACCTATGATAAGTGGTAAGTAGGTAGTAGGGTTCAGACTCAAACCCAGACTGACTACAGTCAGACGTTCTTAACTACATACACTCGACTCTTTTCAGTCACACTGAAAGGAAGCATGAATTTCGTATCCCCAATTTCTCACTAAGTGAGCTCATTCTTGCATTATGGAGTTCTAGAAAGTGACAGCTATTGGCTGAGTGGTGTTCTGTGCACCTAAAGGTTGCTAGTTCAATTCCCAGACATGGCATACACCTGGGTTTTGGGTTTAAGCTCCAGGAAGGCAGTCAATTGGTTGCTTGTATCTCCCATCTCTCTCTCTCTCTCTCTCTCTCTCTCTCTCTCTCTCTCTCTCTCTCTCTCTCTCTCTCTCAGCATGTCCTTGGGTGGGTATTTCTTTTAACAAATAAAAAAAAAAGATTATATATTTAGTCTTTGTCCCCAGTTCCAGTTAAAGCTCCTAAAACCCTAGGACTTTCTTACTCATAGGCATGCCCTTTGTTATTCTTCAGGACCACATGGAGTTGCTGCTCCCACGTGACTCAGGATGATGGGCCCTTAGTTTCAGAGGGATTGGCCACACCAGAAAAAGCAGGCACAGGATTAAAAGATAGAAACTTTCAGTGCCACCTCCAGACCACAGAGGAGGGAAAGGCGGCTGGAGTTCAATCAGCAAATGCCAATAAATTAATCAACTGAGCCTTCATATGGGAACTCAAGAAGATAACCAAGGCTAGGGAGCGTTAGGGTTGGTGAGCCATCTAGGTGCTGGGAGGCCAGCGTGCCCGAAAGTGACCGGGAAGTTCTGTGCCCACAGTCCCTAACCTGCCCTGTGCATCTCTCCCATTTGGCTGTTCCTGAGTTGTATACTTGAGAATGAAGCTGTAATCCTGCATATCATGCTATCCTGAGTTGTATCACATGTTCTGGCAAATTATGCCTCCCCCCGCACCCCCACCCCCGTGGGGGCTTGGTGCTGGTCATGGGAATCTTGCAGTCTGCAGGCAGGAGTGCAGATAGCTTGGGGCTCCCCAATCCTGGCTTGTCTCTGAAGTGAGGCAACCCTGTGAGACTGAGTCATTAACTCTAGGCAGTTCATGTCAGAACTGAACTCAACTGAATTACTCGACACTCAGCTGCGTCAGAAAATTGTTGGAATGACATAGTTAATAACCTCAAAGAAAGAGGTCCACATTAAAACCAACTTAACCAATGCCTTAGAAGCCACTTCCCTGCTTGGTTTAATTGTTAAATTTTGCCACTCTCACTGATTGAGAGCCCTGCGTGCCAGTTTCGGCACTAGCAGAATTCTGGCCCAATGGACAGATCCACAGTACCTGTTAAAATAACGTTTCTTTAAAAGAAGACCAAAGACCTAATTTCACCTGCTAAAGAGAACATGGGTTGTTACAGAAATGTGCAGTGAAGATAGACTTTATTTAGTTAAGCATTTTAGTTGTGATTTATTTCAGTTAGTATAGCTCCCATGAGAAAATCACATATCGCCTCAATAGTGTTCCCTGTGGACAGCAGGCATTATAAATGACAATAGACACCACCTGAGCATGGACTGAGGCAAATATGGATGGATGAACTCAAACTCAAATGGACCCAGGAATATGACTCTCTCTCTTGTTTAATAACTTCTGTCAAAATCAAGTCAAAGGAGGCAGATCTCTAAAAAGTTAGGCCAGTGCTCCATAAGCTGTCAATTAGGATTAGCTAGCTGATCTTAATGACGAATCTGGTCAAAACAGTCTCTGTGTCCTGCAGGCATCCCTCCCCATCAGGAACACAAACTCCAGGCCCAGAAGGGCAGCTGTGGTCAGGACCCTGATTACCCAACATGACAGGCCCGCAGCTCCCTCCTCGTGGGGCCACCTTCTGGGCTAACTCCTTCCCCACTACTCTCCCCACAGTAAGTGCCACTGTGAGCATTCTCCACCAACTCCCCATGGGACCACCGGCAGTGCTCTTTAACCTATAGCTCCATCCAATCCATAATACCTCCTCCTCCGCATCCTCCCCCACAGAACCCCCTATCTCACTGCCTCTAAGAGAGGTCTTCAGACTTATCTCTTTCAGTGTTAGGAAACCCACAAGCAAAATTATCCTTGCCATAGCCATCAGCTACAATCAACTGTTTTTAAGTAAATGACTAGACAAGTGACAAGTTATTTCAAAGAAAAACTGATTAGGAGAAAAAAAGAACCATGGAAATATTCTTTAAAAGAGACATAGAAGAGTCATTTTTTATTCCACTCATCTAGAAGAAAGAAAATGTTGCAGCCGGGGAAAATACCTCCTCTGAGGACTTGGGCGTCCCAGCAGAGCTTGCCCAGATCCTGCGACTGGGACAAGCACCCCATAGCAGTGGCATTCCCAGCCTTGCCCTCCTGTCTGAAAAGCAGCCACTACGCAATCAGTCACCCACTAGAGACAAAGCAAGTATTCAACAGAAAATAAATTTGCTTCAGATTGTAAAAAAGGAGGTGGCCAATGGAGTTATTTCCACAAGGTTTCCTGGTTCAGATTCTAAGAAAGTCACTGGGAAGAAGTATTCAACTTGGCATTTTGCAAACGTATTCCCCACAGCAAGCCCACCAGTATAGCTGAAGAACTTGGACTAATAAAGACTCTACTCCTACTCGAAGTGCTTCTATCCCTTTCAGCTAGGGCCTGCAGAGGGACGGCCAGCTGCTGGCTAGGTTCAACACCCTGACAGCCTCACATGGCACAGGCTGGAGGTGGTGCAGGGAGTCCTCTCCAAAAGAACAGCAGTTTGTGCAAAACGTTTGCGTACAGAGCAGGAATACAGACCAACCCCGAAGGTCCAATCAAACTCAAACTGGGCACTAGCAACGATGCGTGAGGCAGCGTAAATGAGAAAACTAACAATGCAAGGGCCCGATTCTAGTCCCGTGGCTGCCAGTTTCTTGCTGTGCAACTTTAAAAGCAAGTTCACTAACCTTTCTAGCTTTCCATTTTCCTACTAAATCAATGCTTTCAACCTGTTTTCAGTCTCAAAATACTCTGCTTGCCTGAAATCTTAAGGGAAAAACCAATATAACAGAATATAAAGTAACTTTCACAGAGTAAAGCAAACAAGTGAAATGGAAGGAAGATATCAAGCCCCCTTTCCCTGCATACCCTAACAATGACTCCTGAGATGGGTCCCAATAGCCCAGTTTGAAAAAATAACATATTGGATATATTCTAAGATTCTTTGAGGGTCTTTATTTCTGCTTCTTTTTAACCTGGAAAGAGAGGCGTTAACTGAATTCACTATACTTAATGTTATGACTTCAATCTTGTTCAGAATCAAAATTATGGATCACATACCAACCTACTTTAAGGCAAACACTGCAGAATCCAAACCCTTCACCAACCAACAAGAGCTAAAAGCTATACCTAACACGTTGCTGTCTTCCTAGAATGGAAGCAATCTGCGAATCAGATAACGTGGCAAGTCTTTCTGACAGTCTCCTAGACCAGTGGTTGGCAAACCACGGCTCGAGAGCCACATGTGGCTTTTTGGCCCCTCGAGTGTGGCTATTACACAAAATACCATGGCCTGGGCGAGTCTATTTTGAAGAAGTGGCGCTAGAAGTTGTTTAAAAAATTTGACTCTCAAAAGAAATTTCAATTGTTGTATTGTGGATATTTGGCTCTGTTGGCTAAGGAGTTTGCCAAGCACTCTCCTAGACTGATGAGAGATTGGGGCAGTGGCTACAAAAAAATGCAGACCATCTCCAAAAATGAGAAGTCCTACCCTGTGCAGTGTTGCTAGAAGATCCTTGTCAGTCGTCATCACATCTGATCATGATCTACAGGCCTCAGTTACAGAGTTAGTTTCAGTCTCCAGGTCCTGGGGCTGAACCTTCCAGCAGTGCAGGGCAGAACAGGAAATGGAAGAGGCTTCCCCACACTGCAACCCAGGCTTCCATGCTGCAACCTAGCCCAAACCCAACAATCCAGCCTAGCTCACAGCACACAGCTAAGCAGGCCCAGCCCTCAAGACCTCAGGGGAGTCATCAGCTCCAGGCCTGCCACACTTGCAGTCAGGTGGGTGGGGTGCTGCCATATGTGGCTTGTTTTGCCACAACAAAAGCAAATCATCACTCAAGATTGACTTAATGAGCTTACCTATTCTGATGTATGGGATTGCAATAAGGCCTCATTTGCATCATCTTAAAGATGATTTGGCACTTTGCCCCTCCCATTTTCTATTTTCAACATCACAACTTCAAAGAATCACATAGAGTTTGAGTCATTTCCAACTTTTTCTCTCATTATCTCACTAAGTTAGTATGTTAAATTCTACTTTTTATTCATTTGTTAAATGGTCAAGGTGTTGTGGCAATCTCTTTGTTCCCCCGAAATAAATAAGAACCTCCATTACCTAGAAAAACAGACACAGAACTAGTGAAACTTGATTTGAATTCAAAGGCACTAACTCAATTAAAATCCAGTTCTACTGTTCGGCGAGCTTCAGGACATGTAGGAAGAACTGAACAGGTTCACTGGTATCAACATTTGTAAACAGACAGAAGGAGGCCAGTGTAAGTTATGAAGAGCGGGGGAGACGGGGTTAACGTGTAATTACCAATGTTTCCATCTGAATTACCCCCACTTCATCTCATACCAACTGGCAGTCAGTGTACAGTGAGCTGTCCGCCCTGCAGCACAACTATTAAAACAGCAGCAAAGCCTGATGAACTTAAGGCCTTTAGGGCAAGGCAAAAAGCAGTTTGTCCAAAAGTCCCCAAAGTTTAAGAAACAAATTCACTGGTAATCCAGATTAACCAGCCCGGCTCCTAGATTTTTAAATTCCTTTAGATTTGTGGAGTCTTTATCAAAGCACGAAGCTCATTTAGTGGCCAATGTAGGAAGCATTGGGGTCTCCCAGCATTCAAATCCCCTCCTACCCATCCTCCCCCTTCAGAAATTAGAAAAGAGCCACCAGTCTCCTAATTGGCTGATGACACCTCAGCCTATAGAATATTTTCATACTTGAGTTATAATAAACCATTGCTATGAAGATAAATAGAGGACAGTTTAATAATCTAATGGCTAGAGTATATGTAGTCCAGCATTTGGACACAAAGTCCAGAATTCTGTAACTTAAGCCAAAGCCAAATTATATATGTACTAAAGGCCTGATGTACAAAATTCATGTACTCAGCCAAGAATGGGGGGAGGAGGAGAGAAGAGGGTTCCTCGGCCCAGATTGAGAGAGGGCACAGGCCAGGCTGAGGGACCCCACGGGTCCATGATCGGGCCCAGGAGGTACACAGGAGGTTGGCCAACTGGGGAGGGACCACTGGAGGGCTTCAGGGCATGTCCAGCCCTCTTGCCCAGTCCCTATTGGCCCAGTCCCTACTGGCTGGACCCCAGCAGCAAGCTAACCTACTGGGAGTGTCTGCCCTCCTGGTGGTCAGTGCATGTCATAGCAAGCAGTTGAGTGGCCTTAGCATATCATTAGCATATTACACTTTGATTGGTTGAACAGACGACTGGATACTTAGCATATTGGGCTTTTATTATATAGGATAAGAATCACAAAGGCATTCTCCATTCCTGAGCTATTCTGCAGTACAGAGGGGATAATCTATTGTTTGCCTCACTCCAGCTGTGCACTCTAGTTGCTTGCTTGCTAACAAAAAGACTTTCTTTTTGCCTTCAAATTGGAATTCAGTAAATCAGTACCAGGCTGCATTCCACCCCCTTTAGAAACCCCAAGATTACCCAGGAATCTCTATTCAAGTTCTGACAGTCCACCTACCCATGCTACTAAAGTACTAGAACCTACAACAGGCAACAAGTCCTCAATTTCTGATTCATTTTCCTAAACAATGAACCGTTTTCTTTCTAATATTGACTTTACTACAAATAGATCAAACAATGTGTAAACCTTTCAACCGCTTGGCTCAACGAAGCAATTCATCCAAAGAACACATTAGTCACTGTTATAGGGTTCAAAAGAAGTGGTATCTTTTTTTTGCTTTAGCTCACTGCAACATAGCTCAAGAGGGTCACGTCCAGAAGGGCCTTGCCAGTGGACAATCTGGTCAAGGTGAGGTGGAAAGTAGCTGACAGTTGCATCCCTTGGTTACATGGCAGCCCAAAGATGTAGACATAGTGGGACTGGGTCCACAATGGTCATTTATCTAATATAATCCACTGAGTGAACTTTTAGCACCAACCCACATCTCCACTGAGTGTGATTAGTCACTAGGCAGACTAGACATGAGTAGCAATATTGCAACATAAAACCCACCTCCCTACAAAAAACAACTTTAAACTTAGATCTTGATGGTCATCTTTATAGACCAACAGGGGCATATTATCATTTGCCCACCCTTCAACCCTAAATTCATGCATAGTTGGAAGCAAAAGAGGATTCATATACTAAAAGGCATTTGGGGTACTTGTTATACAATTTTGAATAGTAGTATATAGCCTGTAAGGAAAAAGGTATGCTGTCAATTGAACATCCACTCAATTATGAAGGTTGAGATTTACTGGCCAGAAAAGACCCATGTGACCACAGCCACCTCCGTTCCCATTCTCAGCGGGGTGACTTTTTTATTCTTCCCATTCCCCAAAACTTGCCATAATCACTCCTGCTATTCCTACCCTCTTTGCAGCATTCTTTTTTAGTTAAAGTTCAACTCAAGTGTCACCTCCTCAGAAAGGTGTTCCTTAACTGCATGCCAATCACCGTCTATTACATCACTCTTGTTTTCTTTGGCACTTGTCAAAATCTGATTTATATATGTTTGTTTATTATGTGTTCCCACCTGAAACCTGATGTAAGCTTCCTAAGAGTGGACATTAATGCTTGTGTTCATCTTTATATGCCTAGGGCCCAAAACACCAGCAAAGCACTTAGTAGCCATTCACAAATGCAACTTGAATGAATGAATTTTGGACCTTTTATTCAAAGACTCCAGATCAATTAAGGTGAGAGCAGCAGCCATCCTTTTGTTGCGTTTCTGTGAAACACCTCAACATGCTGTTACTTGTAAAATCAAAGTATTATATTGTTTTATCAGACCTGAGTAGGTTAACAGTTCTCCCAGCAATATGTTCTCTCTTTAACCCAAGGAGCCCCCAAATTAGACACTATCTCTTAAAGTTCTTCAGAAAACAGTTCCAAGTTCAACAGAGGATTTCCAAAGAAAATACCAACAACGAAACAGAATTCACTGTGAAAGCCTGTGACAGGCTGAAGGAGCACATTTCTTGTTTGTTTTTTTATAAAGCCAACAGAACAATAAAGAAACTTTCTTCCCAATCTTTGCTTTCTTCAAATAATTATTTCACATCTGTTATTGGTTTGTTTTCTTCTTTAAAGCAAAAGTAAACAGGTCGCATTTTCTCATTTAAGATCACCTATACAAAAAAGAATCGGCTAAATAAGATGGGAATCAGTACAAACTGAATGTGTCCCTGAAAACTTGTGGACCCCACACACAAATAGAGGAGGGCGGGGGGAAGCGCTGCTGTCCAAGTGTAGAAACAAGAAAGAATACTGGGTTTTCTGTTCTCTGAAATGCACCATGAAGTGTGGGCGTAGAGAAACACAGAAATCCAGAATTAGCCTAACATAAGTCATTTTGGAAAGAGTTGACACCATGTAAATTCCTCACACGGAAAGTATTCAGAGCAGGAGACCTGGGTTCCTGGTTGTGATGCCATTCAGGAATCCTTGCAAAGGCTCTGAATTCCAGTGTTCACAAGGGGAAATGTTCATCTGAACTGAGTTCCCGGGCCTTGAGAGGTCCTCTCAACATGACAGCCTGTATCCGAGCACTTACAAAGCTTGCATTTAATTGAAGATCTGGATAGAGGCTGAACACCAAATTCAAAAGAGGGGTCCAAGGTACCAAGTTCCATAAAGAAAAAACACACACCTCAATAATCACCAGCCACAGAAAACTGCAGTGGAGGCCAAGGGTGCCTTGAGGAATGGGGAGGATAAGGGGTCCTCACAGTGGGGAAAAAGCAATACATTTGTCACGCCGTCCCACTTACAATACAAGATAGAGGCAGAGTCTCCTACCTACTACCTCGGGCACAGATGACGATCGCTATATAGCAAAGGTGCAGAGGAGGCCTTCAGGTCTGAGCCCCTTAATCCCAGAGCTGTTAATGACTAAAGAGCAGGATGGGGGTGGGGAGGCACGCGCGGGCGGGGGCGGAGGGAGCTGGGGATTCACCGCCACCTCCCGCCTCGCCGCGCTCACCAGGGCACAGGACCGGATTCTGCATCCCTCGCAGGGCTGGGTGGAGGCGGGGGCCGGGGCTAAGTTTCCCGAGCCCTGGCTGACATGCGCGGGCTCCCCTCGCCTCCTCTCCTTCCAGAGGAATCTGTCCAGACAAGGCGCTGACTTCCACTTCTCCCGTCCACCACCTCTCGAAGATACCCAACCCCCGCCCCTTCAGCGCTCCCCCTTTTCCTCGATTTGGCCCCCCCAATACTCACAGTTGGTCCAGAGGTTCCTCCAGTGAAACCCTTTCTGGCAAGGATGGCAGCCCGGCGGGTCCAAAGCACCTACCATCCCCGCTCGCGTTTCCAGACTCCTTGCCCCACCGCCGCCGCCACCACCCCAGCCGCCGCCGCCTCTTCCCCCGCGGCCCACCGGCCGCGGCCGCCCCGAAGCCCCGCCCCCCCATCGCCGGCGCATCATCACTTCCGGTAACCCCGCTGCCGCGGATCCCGGAGGAAGAACAGAGGGGCGGGGGCGGGGAGCGTGCGTCACGACGTACGCACGTAGGAAGCCGTCGCCAAAGGTCTGCACAGGCCTGGCCACGTAGAGGGCGGGCGGCAGGCGTTGGGTTGAACCATTGGGGCTGGAGGGGGGGGCGTGCAACGAGAAGGGGACATGGGGAGGGGCAGAGGGCGGGGTGTGCAGTGAGCTTCGCTGCGGGCGGGCGGAGGAGGCGGGGCTGGAGTGTGCGATTCTAGGGGCTCGGACGACCGCAGACCTGGGTCGGCTCTCCCGGACGTACGCCGGTGCCTTGGCCCGGCCGCAGGGCCTGCCGAAGCGTGCCCGGCGCGCCGTGAGCTCCCGCGCTGCCTCTTCGCAGCGCGCCGGTCGCCCGGCGCTTCCGAGGGTAGGGAAGGCCGGATCGGCGCGGAGTGAGTGCAGTGGACGGAGACTCGGGCTCCGGCGCGGAGACTGCGGGGGCGGGTGAGCTCCCGGGGCAGGCTTGGGTGGGGTGAGGGGTCGACGTTGCTAGGAGACGCGCCTGTGTGACCCCAGCCTGGCGGGGGCGGCTCCGGGTCGAGCCTCTGGCCTCCGGCACCGGCCCAGAGAGCGGCCGGAGGCCGGGAGGGGGTGTCCTATGGGGACGCTGGGCGCGGGTTTGCAGCCCTGAGTCCCTTGGTCACCGAATGCGAATGGGAGGTTGGCAGGGGCCTTGCCGGGGGGCGAGACGCCCCGCGGGAGTTGACTGACCCAGAGGCAGCCTTTTTAGGGTCTGCGTCGTCACCTCGGTGCGCCCACGGGCTGTGCTCCGCGACTTTTTACTCGAGTCTAAGAGAAAGTTAAAAAGTAACTCATAAGGAGATCCCAGCAAGCGAGTGCCTCCGAAGACAATGACGCCCGATGCGTTGGTGGAGGGGGGGAGCGCCTCTAAATTGGGTAAGGTGGTTCCGATGAGAGGAAACTGGCTGGAAGGCTTTCTGGAGGGAAAGCAGCAGGAAGGGTCCTGGCGGCCTTTGGCTGGGACAGAGGGCATGGGCAGAGCGGTCGGTGGGAGAAGGAGCAGGGCTCCATCAGACAGCCTTGGGGGCCTAGGTTCAGGGTCTGTGTTATGTCCCCGGAGAGTTTAAGAAGGCGAGTGCCGTGACCTGACTTAGAGTTTTAGAAATCGCTCGTGGCTGCTGGGTAGAGCAGGGGGAGGCCGGCAGGCCTGTTGGGGGGCCTCCCGGAGCCGCTGGAGAGGGAGGCAATGTTGCAGTTGCTGTGGAAATGGATAGTTAACTTCACAGAGCGTTTTGTTTTGTGTGTTTAAAAGAGAACTTTTATTTTAGAAGTTGCAGAGACAGAAGAAGGGCCCTTGGAGAGTTATGGCCAAGGTACTCCTCTTTGGGGGTCTTCGGAGAGGGGCCGCAGAGTATTCTGGAAGTGGACTTGCAGGACTTGCTGAACTGGACGGTAGGGGAACAGGAGAGGGAGGAAACAAGGACTACTCCTCAGGGAAACGTGGATGGGAAACCCTGAGTTCCCTGTGAACATAGTAGGTTGGGTAAGTGTTATCCATCCAGGTGAAGATGCTGAGAAGTTGCATTTGCTAGTCAGGGAAAGGCGCAGAACCAATAAACACAGGCAGGGACTTACCTAGATCACCTGGGCTCCTACTCTCCTGGGGGCTCTTAATTTTTAGAGATTACCCAGAGAAGCAGCCCGCAAAGGAAACTCCACATAGTCAAGGAGGCCCCTTAATATCCCACCCTTTTAGTCAGCGGAGCCCATCCACCACTTGCACCTTCTGCTTCCCCTCCCTTCCCTGGTGGTGGTGCTTTGGGACTTGTGCCCAAGCGGCTTGTGTCCCTTACAGCAAACCTGGCTTTGCTTGTTTCTGTCTGTCTTCCCCTCAGACTAGGCGTTGTGTTCTGCTGGCTCCTAGTGGCGAGCCTTACCTAAAGGGCACACCGGGTGGTTCTAACTAGGTAGGAACAGTGTTCATAAGATGCCTGTCACAGACCAGCAGCTTTGGTCCCTGCTGCTGCTGCCACAATGTAGATTCGGTCAGTCTCATAAAATCAGAACATGCAGCGGTCTGGGTTCAGTCTTGGATCTGCTGCCCACACCTTAGGAAGAGCTGCGGTGTCTGCCCAGTGGCTGTGGAGAGGCCCTGCTCTTTGAGCAAGAGAGGTTGGCCAGACAGATATTCCTGCAAACATATTGTTCATCCACAAAGTGCTTTAAATTATTTTTTCAATTTACTTACATTTAAAAATTGGGCATTTGAGGCCTTGTTTCCCAGCATGTTGTCACTTTGGCTCAAATAAACAAAAATTTTTAAAAATAAATAAAAATTGGACATTGAAATCCAGATTTTCAGCTTCATTTGAAAAATGAGATAATGTGGCAGCATCAACTGGAGGTTCCTACCTGGCGCCAAGGAGCTCTGCTGCTTTCCTGTGGCTCAGTGCCTGTTTGCCAACAGTCTCTCCCCCCCTACCTACCTGACCCCTGTGGACATGGGATTTGTAAGGTCAGTCGAGAGCTGTACAGTCCTCATGTAGCCATTTAGTTACCTGTAGCTGTTTAAGTCACATAGAGTTTAAATTCAGTCTTTACCTTCTTCCTACCCCTCAAAGTCATGAAGTACTTAGGAGAGAAGTTTTATTACATTCGTCCTAGTGAGGAAAAAAATGCACCCAGGGGCAGATCCTGAAAGCGAGTCGTTCTGGAACTTGCCTTTTCTGCCCTTTGCTTGCAACACTTTTTCTTCAGTAGAAGGCAAAGCCTCCTGAGAGTTCAGCACTGGGAATTTTGACATTCCCGAGACCAGAGTCATACTCTGTAAATTTGTTAGGAGAAAGGGAATGTTCATCTCTGCTCTGAAATGCCCATATTCATGCTGCAAGGTCTTCCATAGGTGGTGAAAGGGTGAAGTGGGTGACATCTCCTCTGGGCCTCCTGTAAAACCAAAGCCTGCATGTGCTGCATAAAGGGTGCTCCAGATCCTGGTCGTCCATGAGATCCGAAAGGTTGGCGACCACTGCTCCAGGATACCTGAGAGTCTGGGAGCTGGGGTGTGGTGGGGGCAGGGGGACAGGGGCAGGCACACAATACCCATTCCAAGTGGATGGCTCAGCAGAAGAAGAGAGTAGGCTGGGCAGCAGATGCCTCAGCAGCAGCTTCCGATTCTTTTAAGCCCACTGTCACAGTTTTTAACTGTTATTTACCTATATGTTAAGCAAGCTTAAATATTTTGTAATACATTAGCGTCAGTATCCAACTATCTTAAGAATAAGCCTGAGGTCTATTGATCACAGAATGTTGGTTGAGCTCAAGATAACACCTTGGCTTCAGATGGGTTTCAGTCGCGGGTCATGAAACAGTAAAACCATAGGGATCACACCCTCATGAAACCAGACATAGGCCCTGATACATTGATGAGTAGGGCCCTCATTCCCACTTCTTTAGCCACCATGATAATGACCTTTTCCTACAACCGATTTCCTGGAAGCCACTGGGAGGCCAGGTCTTTTAGCATTAACTTGCTTGTGACTTTGGGCTGGGCATCATTTCCTCACCTGTAAACCTGTACTACTTTCTTTACTGCAAACTCCTGTTCCCGTTTGATTGAGCTTTGATGCATGTAGGTAAATGGACGCCTTCAGTCCAGTAACAAAGGTAGGCTTTCTATGTCAACTGATGTTGGAGAGGAGACATCACTTACCAATACTTAAACCTGAAAGTGTTTTTGAAAATAGGCATATTAAGTACCAATTGTTCTGCTTGTTACCAGTGAGTGCCCTAATTACAGGACTCCTGTGTCAGATTCTGGTGTATGATCAGTTGCTGAGGTTTTCGGAGGAGAGAAGGAAACTGATTAAATTCAGATTTAGCAGGATGCTGCTGGGTTATGCCAGGCTCTGCCTCCTCCAGGTGCCTTTAACAGGGAAGGGAGGCAGTCTTTAGCAAACGTCCGTTACAGATTCCCTGCCTCACAGGCAGATATTCATGGGAACCATGGAATTTTAGGGAGAGCCAGAAACTCAGAAACTTTTCCTTAGCAGGAAAATGTCATCATCTCATCTGGGTTTTTTGTTTTTTTTAATATATTTTATTGATTTTTCACAGAGAGGAAGGGAGAGGGATAGAAAGTTAGAAACATCGATGAGAGAGAGACATCGATCAGCGCCTCCTGCACGCCCCCTACTGGGGATGCACCCGCAACCACTGTACGTGCCCTTGACCGGAATCGAACCTGGGACCCCTCAGCCCACAGGCCATCCACTGAGCCAAACCGGTTTCGGCTCATCTGGGTTTTTATTAACGATTGGCCACAGAGCATGATGTTCTTTCTCTCTCGGTTTTTATTAATTCCTTCTAAACAATTTAAAGCATTGTGGACGTCAGAATTGGTGTCAACTGTTCCCTCAAGGCTATTAACTTTTGAATTGGGTGAAGTCGTGCTTTCAAGCTTTTCATCAAACAGTTAAAGCCTTGGTTCAGTCTTCGTTGCTCAGGAAAAGTCACCAGGGTCGGGGTGAACAGACGGGCAGTCATGGTTGAGAGAGAGACTCCCTGTAAGGTGAATTCCTTGTAAATACATGGAAATTCCGGGTTGACACCTTCTGCCAGCTCCCATCTTCATTCTTTAGCTGTCCAAGTTCTCTTAGGCCCTGGGCTGCCAGCACACTGTCTCCATCGTCCTGC
Organism: Lasiurus cinereus; assembly: GCA_011751065.1. Taxonomy (NCBI): domain Eukaryota; kingdom Metazoa; phylum Chordata; class Mammalia; order Chiroptera; family Vespertilionidae; genus Lasiurus; species Lasiurus cinereus. The sequence goes on along the minus strand of JAAGEH010000092.1, from coordinate 2,272,027 downwards.
CCTGCTTGGGTGGGAGCAGCCTCTCCCTGACCCTGTGCGCTGTCCACAAAGCCAGGGTTCTGGTGAGGAAGCCCAATGCCTGGCCATGTGCTCCCTCTCTCATCTGTCCTCCTCCTCTCAGCCTCTATGTGTTAGAGGCTAGGCAGGACCCATGCCCTAAGTCTGCCTAATCGGGATCCTCCAGACATGGGCCTTCTTTCCTGATTTAAAGTTAATAGCAGAGAAATAGGCTGAAGTTTTTGTCTAAGTAAAAGAAGAAAATACCTAATGCCCAGCAGTAGGAATGTTACACAGAGTGACTTCAGATGGTGGACTGAATAGCAGTAGTGAGAACAAATGAACTAGAGCAGTGGTTAGCAAACTGCGGCTCACGAGCCACATGCAGCTCTTTGGCCCTTTGAGTGTGGCTCTTCCACAAAATACCATGGCCTGGGCAAGTCTATTTGAAGAAGTGGTGTTAGAAGTTTAAGTTTAAAAAATTTGTGTCTCAAAAGAAATTTGAATCGTTGTGCTGTTGATATTTGGCTCTGTTGACTAATGAGTTTGCCAAACACTGAACTAGAGCTAAAGGAACAGCATGAGGGGTCTCACATACACACATAGATACAGTGTTTAAACTGTATCACATTAGCTATAAAAACGGGTGAGACAAACCCTTCAGGCTAGTGTCCTAGAAGAGAAGCAGGAGAATTGGACTTGGAAGAGGGACAGTGAGAGTCTCAACTATACAGTTTATCCTTTAAGGTTCATTGTGAATATGTGGCTGTTAATTATATTACTCTCTGTATCATTTTGTATATCTGGAGTATTTCATGATATTAACAAGAATTTAATTTTTTAAAATATGTACTTTAGGGAATGCATTTAGGTGGGGTCTTAGCTAGATTCTCTCCACATAAAACATTGTCTCAGAGTAAAACCCAGAGGGGCCATGGAATTTAGTCATCTCTGAGATTTTTAGTTCTCCGCATGCACAGTTCTGTGGACAAGGAGGTAGACCAGTAGCACCAGAAATATTTTCAACAAGGTTATGATGAACCTGCAGACACAATTTGCTTGGTCTTCATGGTACCGACATTTTCCAAAGTAATGAATTTGTGTCTTTTTTGAGATTTCATCTTTTAAAAATCTGGAAGGCCACCTATTAAGCTATCTGGAAACCTAGTATCACTAGGCCCTTTTTCTACATGGCAACCATTGGCTGGACTGAATAGCGGCCTTGCCCTTTAAGGGAGCATGTCCTCTCCTTTGGCCACTATCCCCCAGCCACATTCCCTGCTGGCTGGCCCTGGAAGAACTTGAGTTAGCAACCCTTGCATTAAATACAGTCATTAAAAATGTGCAGTGATGTAATTTACCAGCGTACACACTGAAAGCCTCATCCCGAGTACTCTGACCAGCTTAAAGAATAGTAAATGTGTGTTTTGGTTTTGCTCTGTTTGTGAAAATGGCAGCCTCAGCCACACAGTAATGCGCAGGCCAGCGCCCACCCGACAATGCCACCAAACAGATTGCCTGAGAAAACCATTTTAGTCTAACTAAAGAGCTTGATTTTTAAAAATGCACCTCTTCCAGTTGCCTATTCTCAAGTGGGGTTTTTATGCAAATTTTCCCTCTTCTACTTTGGTGAGTCAGAAGATGACCACAGCAACAAGACAAGATGTGCTCGGCCTCTACCGCCGAATCTTCAGGCTTGCACAGAGATGGCAGGCAGCATCAGGGCAGGTGGAAGACACCATGAGAGAAAAGCAGTACATCCTACATGAAGCCAGGACACTGTTCCAGAAAAACAAAAATGTGAGTAGCCTCAGTCGGAAATCGCAAGAAGGAGAACAGCTTTCTGTGTTTGCTTGTTTTCTGTCCTAAAGTCAAGAGAACTGAGCAGTCACAGTGGCAGAATGTGGTGGGCAGGCCGGAGGCTCTGCTAGGTCTTTCCCTGCACTAGCCCCAGGTCTCGCAGCTGAGTGGCTCAGCGTCCTCAGCAAGCCTGGCAGGTGAGCTGAGCAAGGCAGGGAGGGTTCTGGCTGGAGCAGCCCCTCACCCCTGCGCCTGTTGCGGGCCACTCCCACAGGAGGGTACACAGGTTTTGGTTTTGGTTTTCAGATCATAATCTATTCAAAGCCTAAAAGTATAAACCATTCTGAGGAAAGAAAATAGAATTAATTAAGCGCAGGATGCCCTTCATGACTTAGCTTTGCACTCAAGCCTCTTTGGCCAGCCAAGTGAGTTTGCCCTCTGGGACCACAGAAGTTGGTTCAGTAGTGCCTTATGGCAGGGCACCCTGACAAGACACCAGGGCCAAAATCCACCTCTGAGGGGCTCCGTTTTAATCATCCCAGGAAACCCTCAGGCATCTTGTGGGAGCTCCTCAGGAAGATTGCCTGGCACAGCACATGGATGAGGCTGCTGGCTCCTGACATTGCCACCTTCACGTGGAGTTCATGGGTCCCATGCTGTTGCAGCTCCTTCGTGAAACTCCCTTTTATCTACTCTGGCCCCTGCCTCGGTCTTCTTTTCTGGCCTATCTGCATCAGACCCCTGCTGCCAGCTGTAGATCCCCTGCAGGCCAGCTGTGTGTGCTGATGCCCAGACTGGCAGCTGCCCTGTGGTTCCAGCTCCCATATGTGAACCCTGCCCTGGCCTTTCACCACCCCCTGCAGGACACCCTCAAGTCCAATGGCCATGTGACCCTCCAGCTCCTCCACACTCTGCTCCTGGTGCACACCATGTGTGCCACACCAGCGTACACGTAGTTCTGAGATCCTTAAACTGCCCTGGGAGGAATGGAAATCAAATATTGCAAAGTGCTATTTCGGTTTATTTTTATTGCATCGTTTCAAAGTGTCTGTTTTATGTATATAATGAAATTATTGGTATATTTACTGAATGGTAAATCAGAAGAGTTTCAGAAAACGTATACCTGTATTCTGTGTGGCATTTAGAAAAGTGCTCGTTTCATCTTTCACCAGCTCACAGACACAGACCAGATTAAGCAGTGTATAGATGAATGCACAGCTAGGATTGAAATCGGACTGCACTACCAGATCCCATATCCAAGGCCAGTAAGTGTGACCTGATTAACATGTGGTGGGTACTCATCCTTTGCCAAGTGTTTGTCTAGAAGGCTAGAGCTACTGTAGGAGGCATGTTAGCCGATCAAGACCAATCACGATGCCAGAGAAACCTATCTCTTACGTGTATAGCTTTCCCATTTAGAGAAGGGAAAGCCAGCTTGCAGTTACATAGCTTTCTCTTTTGCTTTTCACATTTTTATGGAAATATTTTCTTCTTATATTAGACAGGGTTGTTGTTAATAAAAGAATAAAGTTCAAACATTAAAGGCATGCATAAGACAGAAAGTGAAATTTGTCAAAAATTTGCACCCTGTGGAAGTGTCCCCTGTAACTAAGTGGATTGACTATATGAAACTATCAATTTTCTACCCTTGACCTACAAAAAAACAACTGGTAATTATTTCTTGAGAGGGAAACGGGGGGACAGGGGAAAGAGGGAGACTATAAGTTTAATCCATACAAAAATTTTGTGCACTGGGCCTCTAGTATATATATATATAAGTGCACAAAATTTGTGTATTATGTGCACTGACCA
>JAAGEH010000092.1:2113310-2268408 GCA_011751065.1 Lasiurus cinereus | reverse complement strand
TCTGCCTCCTGGTGGTCAGTGCACATCATAGCAACTGGTTGACCCATCATTCTGTCATAAGGGTTATTTAGGCTTTTATATATATACTAGAGGCTCAGTGCACAAAATTTATGTATTGAGGGGGTCCTTTAGCCCAGCCTGCACCCTTTGCAATCCAGGACCTGTTGGGAGATAACTGGCAGTCGGACATCCCTCTTGGAATCTGGGACTGCTGGCTCCTAACCGCTTATCTGCCTACCTGCCTGATCACCCCTAACTGCCTCTACCTGCCTGCCGCCTGATCACCCCCTAACTGCCTCTGCCTGACTGCCTGATCACCCCTAATTGCTTCCCTGCTTACATGATCGCCCCTAACTGCCTCTGCCTTGGGCCCCTGCCACCGTGGCTTTGTCCGGAAGGACGTCTGGATGGATGTCCGGAAGATGTCTGTTCTAATTAGCATATTACCCTTTTATTAGTATAGATAGATAGTTTTTAAATTTTTGAATTACCAAGATTTAATTTATATTGGCTCAACCTAATAGTTTGGTAATACATCCTTGTAATCTTTTTTCCACATTCATGTACATACATTTTCTTAAACTACACGAGTCCTGGGTGTATTGTTTATTGACTGCTTACTTTACTTCCTGGCTTCTGGGCATTATTGCCTTTCTCTTTTTTCATGGTTGCCTTGTATCCTTTTGTGAGAATGAGCCCTTCCGGTAGAAGTTTAGGCTGGTCCAAGTTTGCTACCATGTGTACATCTTTGTGTACATGCTTTCCCTCACCTTTGCATTTTCATTTTTCTATGTGGTTTGTGGCTTTTCCCTCCATGCAGGCAACATGGTCAACAAGAGCCCAGCTCTGGCATCAGACACATCAGGGTTCAGATTCGCTCCCCATTTCATGTCTAATCTGAGCTTCCATTTTCTCATCTGTAAATGCTGATATAATTCCCCAAGATGATTGTGAGGATTAATGACTCTGTAGATGTAGTGTTGAGCAGAGAGCATGGTATTTATAAAATGCTTAATGAATATAAGCTGCTGCAGTGATTATAATTCTTAATATTATTATTCTTACTCTTCTTACTCAGATTCACCTGCCTCCAATGGGCCTTACCTCACTACGAGGCCGGGGACTTCGAAGCCAGGAGAAACTGAGGAAACTTTCCAAACCAGTGTATCTCAAGTCTCATGATGAGGTTTCCTAATCCAGGCAAGGTTTATTTCTCAGACGATGAGCCAACTAGGTCTTCAATGTAAACCAAACGGCAAAACCTTTCTCCTTGACTGGGGCAAAAATTCACTTATCTTCTTTAAAGCCTCCCGAATATTGGTACTGACCTCATGATGTGTGCTCACAGTGTGTCAGGGCCTTGCTGTATGAGGGGATGGCACTAATCCTGGTGATTACAGACCTCACGGCCTCCCCGAGGGAGGAAGACTGCAAAATGGTAAAGCTGCTCGAGGAAAGGTCTTGCCTGGCCTGTTGGATGACACTGAGAAGCCACCCAGTGTCTAGGTTTCTCATGGCTGCTCGCAAACAATCTACCTCCCTCAGAATAGTGTAAGCTTTCTCTTTAAGTTATAGATTTGCTTATAGGAGGGCTGTCCTCCCTGACCCGTGTGGCTGGATTGGGTGTTGCCCTGTATACCCAAAGGTTGCCGAATCCAGGCAGGGCCATGTCTGGGTTGCGGGCTTGATCCCCAGTTTTTGCTCTCGCATTGATGTTTCATTCTCTCCCACTCCCTACTTCTCTCTAAAAATAAAAAAGCTTTTTTTTAAAAAGTGGACTTTTTGTGCATATTTTGTTATCTTTAGACCCCCCCTCTCTCCCTTCCCACCCCCCCAATTTTCAGACAAACACCTCTTAAAAAGTGTACCATTGGGTTCCTCACAGTTTTCCCTGGAAATGTTGAGACCCATGCCTGGCTCCTCCACGCACATGCCGGTAAGCCCTGCCTCTCTTAAAGCATAGGTTACTTCATTTTCATGCGTGGACTTAGGATGCACTTGGGACTGGAAGGCTCTCTTGAAACTCATACTGTATCATTGCAAGTATTTTGCCTTAACATAATTAGAATGTACAAGGGCAAAGCTGGCTTTCAAGTTATGTCTAAACAGAAATGGAACAAGAAGAGAATAAGTGGGCCCACAGAAGCAACAGTTTGTAACTTCCTGTCCATACCTAGATTTGGGATTCCCTTGTCACACAGATCCTCTCATTCAAAATGGGTATTTTTTCCCAGGCTCCTGGGAGCAGGGGTGTTGTTTTCTATACTCTGGTTATGTACTGCAGGGTTTGGCAGTGAAAATGTCTAGAACTATAGAATACAGCATTACCCTGTTGAATACTGCCTGGCGAGTAGCAGCATGTGCAGATTTAAATGTAACTGCTGGCAGGTGTGTGGGCCATTCAGTGAGTACACACCCAACCTTGCTTGAACTGGGAGGCATGAATCTGCTGTCCTACCAGTCACTCCCCTTCCATCTTGTCACTGTGGAAGCATCTCCCTGCCTGGAAGTGCTTCTAATGTTTAAGTGTCTCTCATTCAACACAGCCTATGCATTCAACCAGCCAATGAAATGGTGACCTGTTCTCAGAGGACCAAGTGACCATGCCTTCCTAACTCCATCGAAGTCTCAATAACTCAAGAGGATTGTGCAGTTTTTGTCTTGCTCTGTTGAGTATAGAGACCACCTTTCCTACCCAGCCTTTTCCAAGATGGAAGTCTACCTAATTGCTAACTAGCCTCAGAGTTCCTTCTGTGTGCCAAGAATCTTTCATAAAAGTGAATTATATATGCCTACTCTTCTTTGCAAAGATGCATTTTTTTTTTCATTTTCTCTCCAAAACAATAAGATCTTCATGTTTTGGTCTTTTAAAGGCAAGAACCTATCTTCCTATATCCCTTCTCTCAATGAAATTTCCTTCCCACGCTCACATGAAAACCACCCAACACTAGATTTTTAAAGAGCAAAGAGTAGCTTGGTGACAAGGTTTGCTGTCACCTGCTGAGCCATGGGGAGGCAGGCTGGTGCATCTGGCCGGGCTAATCCCTGGCCACCTCTTCCCCAGGTGCTGGGCTCCAAGGCACCAGCTTCTGAAGAATAGGTTGCTCTTCCATGGAGAGATGTTCAAGGCCGCATTGGTTCCAAGAAGCTCGTGGCAATCTTTTCAAAATGGAGGAAATGTTTTAAGTTATAAAAATGTAATCCATTGTACAGAAACATTCTGTCCCTTGACCCTGAGGAATGAAATGGCCAGTCCCTACCTGCTAGGGTCTTTCTTCACTAAGGGTTCAGGAATCTGGAGAAGAGGTTATGTGTAAATGAATTGAGAGAGTAGAGAAGAAATATAAATTTGTAAGGCATTTAGGGGCAACCAGGGAAGCTTAACTCTAGTGACTAAGACTCACGGCCCTTTATTCATACATTTTGCCCTTTAGTAAATCAGATATGCATATTAAAGGTTAGGTTTGATAAACAGGTTAGGGCAGCGGTCAGCAAAACTCATTAGTCAACAGAACCACATATCAAACAATACAACAATTGAAATTTGAGAGCCAAATTTTTTAAACTTACACTATATAGGTAGGTACATTGTTATTAACTTACTTAGGGCATCGGTTCTCAACCTGTGGGTCGCAACCCCTTTGGGGGTCGAATGACTCTTTCACAAGGGTTGCCTAAGACCAGCGGAAAACACCTATTGCCCATGGTCTTAGGAACCAACAGACCGCTCCTTGGTGGTGTAGCAAAGTGTAGCAATGTAGTTTACTGTTGTCATGTGAAGACTGTTACCCATACTACACCACGATTCAAGACAAAATTTCATTTATTTGTAATTAGAAATAAGTATTTCACAATATATAATTACATATTGTTTTTGTGATTAATCACTATGCTTTAATTATGTTCAACTTGTAACAATGAAAATACATCCTGCCTATCAGATATTTACATTACAGTTCATAACAGTAGCAAAATTACAGTTATGAAGTAGCAACAGAAATAATTTTATGGTTGGGGGTCACATGAGGAGCTGTATTAAAGGGTCGCGGCATTAGGAAAGTTGAGAACCACTGAATTAGGGTATCCTTTGCTAAAAACTCGAGGAGCCAAAGAGCCACATGTGGCTCGTGAGCTGCAGTTTGCCCACCACTGGGTTAGGGTAATTGCCTTTGGCTGTTCCAGCAGCAGGTAATAACCTGCAGATTTTCAGCCCTGCTGAAAATGTCCGTTCATCCTTTTGAGGACTTCTCGCATTTATTATGATCTCTCGACTTAGCACATCACCCTTTTTGATTTTTTTTTTAATCTTTTTTATTTTTTTTAATTCTTATTAAATCTTTATTATTCAGATTATTACATTTGTTTCTCTTTTTTCCCTTCCATATCTCCCCTCCACCCGGCTCCCACCCTTCCCTCTACCCTTACCTCCCTCCCGTTGACCTCATCCATAGGTGTGTGATTTTTGTCCAGTCTCTCCCTATAAACCCCCACCCCTCTTTTTCCCCCTGAAAATTATCAGTCCACTCCCTTTCTGTGCTCCCGATTCTATTATATTCACCAGTTTATTCTGTTTATCAAATCTTCAATTCCCTTAATTTTCAGATTCACTTGTTGATAGATACATATTTGTTGTTCATAATTTTTTATCTTTTACCTTTTTCTTCTTCCTCCTCTAAAAGAGTACCTTTCAGCATTTTATATAATATTGGTTTGGAGTTGATGAACTCCTTTAGCTTTTTCTTCTCTGTGAAGCTCTTTATCTGCTCTTAAATTCTGAATGATAACTTTGCTGGATAGAGTATTCTTCGTTGTAGGTTCTTGCTGTTCATCACATTGAATATTTTTTGCCACTCCCGTCTGGCCTGCATCATATCTGTTGAGAAATCAGCTGACAGTCATATGGGTGCTCCCTTGTAGGTAATGAACTGTTTTTCTCTTGCTGCTTTTAATATTCTCTCTTTGTCTTTTGCTCTTGGTATTTTAATTATGATGTGTCTCGGTGTAGTCTTCTTTGGATTCCTTTTATATGGGGTTCTGTGTGCTTCCTGGACTTGTAAGTCTATTTCTTTTACCAGATGTGGGAAGTTTTAAGTCATTATTTCTTTAAGTAGGTTTTCAGTATCTTGCTCTCTCATTTCTTCTGGCACCCCCATAATTCTGATGTTGGTCTGCTTGAAGCTGTCCCAGCGGCTCCTTACATTATCTTCACACTTTTGGATTCTTTTCTCTTCTTGCTTTTCCAGTTGAGTGTTTTCTGATTCTTTATATTTCAAATTTTTGACTGTATTCTTGTCTTCCTCTAGTCTGGTGTTAGGTCTCTGTACAATATTTTTTAATTCAGTCAGTGTATGTTTAAATTTTAGTTGGTTCTTTTCCATCTCTAGTTGGATCTTTTTCATCTCCTCTTGGGTCTCGCTAAATTTATCCACCTTTTCTAGGATATTCTTGAAAAACCTTATAAGCATGATTTTGAACTCTATATCCAGTCGTTTGTTTTCTTCTATTTCTTTTGTTGGTGATCCCTTCCCTTGACTCGGCATTTTCACTATGCCGGGAGAACTTCTGTGTTGGATTCAGCCTTATGGATACCAAACTTGCAAAACTGCAGAAGCCTCTCTATTGAGCTTGGGATGGGTGGAGTCTCAGGGCTTAAGGTACCGCCTTGCCTTCCAGGCGACCCCACCCTCCACAGCCCCCAAGTCTCATGTGACTGGGTAATTGCTGAAGCAGTCCCTTGCGCGCTTGCGCTCTTGCAGTGCCTCTAGACTGCTGCCTTTCCGGCTCCCCTGTGCTCCAGGACCATATGAGTCTGGGTCCCCAGGGTTTCGCCCGAAACTGGGGTTTAGTGAAGTTAGAAGTGGCGCAGTTGGGAGGGTCTGTCTCCCGCCCACTCTCGAAAGCCAGCGGCACAATCAGCAGTCAGTTCTCTGCGCGCAATGCCGTGCGCGTCACCAGACTTCTGATCTCTTGCAACTCCCCTAAATTTCCATGCACTTCTCCCTTTTCACAGTCCAAACTCCTCCCGTATGAGTTTCAGCTGGACCTAGGGTTTAGTGTTGTAGGATAAGGGGGTTCAATGCTATTGAGAGTCTCTGTTTCCCTCCTGCGAGAGAAAGCCAGCCAGGTTCTCCGACACCCACTCTCCGTACCTCAGCTTTTTGCAGCTCCTCTGGGTTTCTGTGAGCTTCTTTCTTTCCTTCTAGTTGTAGAATTTCCACTCAACCAGCTTTCGTGTGGTTCTGGATGATGCCCGTTCTGTCTTTTAGTTGTATTTTTGAAATTGTTGTGTGAGGCAGCAGTGTGTTTACCTATGCCGCCATCTTGGATTCTCCCACCCTTTTTTATTTTTAACAAGAATGCATGCTATTTGCAGAGCTCGGGTCCATTTAAGATTTCTATATTCAATACCAAGGATTGATTTCTATCATGTCCTTTTAAATTGCTGCCAGGCATCAAAGGACTCAGTCTGCAGTAAACTCCTTTCTGGGCCAACAGTTCTTTGAGTCCCCTTCCCAACCACTGTCCAACAGTTTTTTATGGGTTCCCTTCCTAATCATTGTCCCCTGTAACATGACAGCAATGATACTTTAGTTCTGGATGGTGGATAAATGGTGAGCAATGGCAATGCAGGTCCAACCTTCTTTGGCTTATCCTGGGGACCTGCAGCAACGTACAGCGATGACTGCTAGCATGGCAAGCCATCTTCACCATCCCCCATCTCTAGACTGTTTTCCCTTTATCTCTTCAGTGAGTTGCTTGGAGCCACTGCCATCTGTGGCTGGAGTAGTCTGGTCAGTTCCTCTCTCGGATCCATTGTTGCAGGAATCCACACGGGCTTGGAGGAGTTCTCTGGAAATATATAAGCATATTCTCCACCAAAGGTTAATAAAGTAACCTTTCTATAAACTAGACTCAGGATCTTTTCATTTTTTCCCAAACTATTTTCCTTTGGCTACTTTTTAAAATATATATATTTTATTGATTTTTTTACAGAGAGGAAGGGAGAGGGATAGAGAGTTAGAAACATCCATGAGAGAGAAACATCAATCAGCTGCCCCTGAACGCCCCCCACTGGGGATGTGCCCAAAACCAAGGTACATGACTGGAATCAAACCTGGGACCTTTCAATCCACAGGCCAACGTTCTATCCACTAAGCCAAACCGGTTTTGGCATCCTTTGGCTATTTTTGACACCATGTGTGTCTTGCCATCAGCATTACAAGTGAAAAAAAAATGTAAGTAAAAATGTAAGTAATTAGGCTTGATGTAGTTTACTTACAGGAGATTACTATCCTCTCCCCCCCCCCCCCTTTTTGTTTTAAATAGTATCAAGAGGCTTTTGGAAAACCTGTAATGCACCCTTAATAACTTTTAATTTAATTTTTAGCACAGAAGTATTACTGTTCTGAATTTATTGCATGATAAGCAGTTTTTACTATGAGATGAAGCAACAGTAAAAAATTAGTTCATGCTCCAGGAATAGTGTCCTGCCTAGTACAACTAAGATCCCCTGAATATTCACTTATTTTAACTTGCCAATTTAAATTAGTCTGAAATAAGACTTATTTTCTAACTTTACTTATCCTTGGCTGTAGATAGTAATTTTTGCTATCAGTCTTTGAGTATATTTATATAAGCTTCGTTTAGGGAGGCAAAATGCAAATTATTTACTTTTCTTTCTGAGGCCTAATACATTGACTTTTAATTACAGTTTTCTATACATTTGAAGGAAACCTCCCTTTATTTCCTCTCAGAGTAACTTCCAGGCAACACTTAGGAACTTTCTTTTTTAAAACTCTTCTTTCTTTCTTTTAAACTGAGCAACACACTTGGTTGCTTTGCAGATGCTGGCTGATACTGCTACCTACATGTTAAGTGACTATTTATGGTGACTTTATTAATGATCAGATTTAATGCTTGAATAATAATCTTCAGTATTAGTGGAAGAGATTTAAAAATTTCTCCTTTTTATTAAGATAAAATTTACTTTTAAGCAGCATTCTTTTTGGCTAGTGCTCAGTTGCGTACACAGAAGGGTTATGAGAGGTCTTAGTAACTATTTTTACTAGAATAGTTTATAAAATTATTTGCTTCTCATATAATTTATATAAGACCTTGATTATAAAAAGCAATTTATTAAGTAATTAACCTAGGCATCTCTTATTGAAAAAGTAAAGAAACTTAAATGTATGGTTAGTTGCCGTCCCATCCCCCCAGCCTGAGAGAAGACTGCCTGAGGGCTATTGCTTGCTTTTGTTTTTAAAATTCTTCTGCTTCAGAAATATTCAGCAATCTTGTCCTTACCTCCCTTAGAGGTTAAAACCTTTATAACATTTAAAATACATGTATATAAGTAAAATATAGTTGCTAATTTTTATTTGATATAGTTGTTAATTAACAGTTGTTAATTTTTATTTGATAAGTGATTTCAAGTATATTGGCCTATTTCAAAAATATTTTTTTTTTAAGAAGAGAGAATAAATTCTTGAACCACTCCAGGGTCCTTGGAGTGTCCTAAAATCATCTCTTGGTTAAATTCTTTAAATTTAACTTGGAAAGACCATATATATATATATATATATATATATATATATATATATATATATATATACTTTTTATAATTATTCTAAAATATATCAATTAAATTTAAACTGGTTTTTATATTAAAATTTGGTTCAGACCATAGAATTAATTATTTTTTATACATTTTGTTAATACAACTATATAATTACTCTCAACTTAATTTGAACTTTAAACTCTTAGAAGCCTTAAATTTTAGCTGCTAAGTTATTTCTCAGATCAGTAATTTCTCAGATTAGCATTTCTCAGACTAGTAATAACTTTACATTTTTAAGAATATATTCCAAAAATACAATACATATTTAATTAATAAATTCCATTTTATCCTTTAGATTTTTCATGCGAGGCAAACTCAGAATAATATTTTAGTATTTTGTTATCCTAAAATACTTAGTCATTCAATAAACTTTTATTATTTAGCAAACTCCAAAGCTCTTAGTTGCCATAGACTTTGGAAAATCAATTTCTGGCTGGCGAAAGAATGGGGAAGCTGGGACACAAGCTTATAGACATTTAAATGTAAAATCGCCATATTCTTCCTGAGAGAATCAAGGAATGAAGCTAGTAACCCCTGGGCTACTGGACCTTCATTATTAATACACTAGAGGCCCAGCGGTACATGAAATTTGTGCATGGGGGGTGTCCCCTCAGCTCACTCTGCACCGTCTCCAATCTGGGACTCCTCAGGGGATGTCCGACTGCCAGTAGTTGGACATCCCTCTCACAATCCTGGACCACTGGCTCCTAATTGCTCAACTGCCTGCCTGTCTGGTCTCCCATGACTGCACCCTCCTTCCCCCCAGCCTGGTTACCCCACACAGCCTGTTGTTAAGTCATTTGGTTGTCTCTTACTAACCCCCCTGTCGGCCTGGTTGCCCCATGCAGCCTTCTTGTTCAGTTGTTTGATCATCCCTCACTAACCCCCCTGCCAGCCTGGTTGTAGGCAGCCATTTTGTGAGAGTAACAGTCAATTTGTATATATTTCTTTATTATATAGGACTAGAGGCTCGATACATGAAATTCATGCCAGGGGCTTAGTCCTCGCAGGCTGGCTTCATCTGGGAGGTTGGTCGTCCAGAAGGACATCCTGTCTAATTAGCATATTACACTTTTATTATTATAGATTATTACTGAAAAGCTTCACCACAAATCCTTCACATTACATTTATTTATCCATGTTTCAAAAATTTGAGATTCTAAAGCAAATTATTATTATCCAAGGTATTTTCTTTGGCAAATTCTATAACAGAATAGCTTACTGACTTCTAGTGGCCTTCATGTTAACCTTGGAATGTGGTCCATTATTATTTTTAAAAAATGCCCTCTATTATGGAAATAACAATCTTGTTGCTTAGAACCAGCCTGGACTTTTCCCTTTGGGTCAATTTCGTCATCTTCTTTCTTTTGAGAAAAAGTTTTTGGTTTTTTTTCTATAGCATCTGCAAAGAGATTGAGCTCAGTCCAAAATCGTACCCAAAATCAGATGGAGTGCTCTTTTGTTTTAAGCTAGATTTCTCTCTTTATGAGTACAGAAATCCCAGATGCATTAATAAATTCTGCTAAATTTTTAAATGACAGACGGGGAAAAACATGATGAAGATGAGACTTCTTTCTTTCTTTCTTTCTTTCTTTCTTTCTTTTTTAAAATATATTTTATTGGTTTTTTACAGAGAAGGGAGAGAAATAGAGTTAGAAACATCGATGAGAGAGAGACATCGATCAGCACCTCCTGCACACCTCCCACTGAGGATGTGCCCACAACCAAGATACATGCCCTTGACTGGAATCGAACCTGGGACCTTTCAGTCCGCAGGCCGACACTCTATCCACTGAGCCAAACCGGTTTTGGCAAGATGAGACTTTTCTTAGCACTCTCAGGAGTGGACATCCATTTTACAGGATTATCACGTGTCACCCCACCCCCACATCCTGCTTGCTTTGGGGGAAAATTCAGTAAATGGCCTGGCTACCAAGGCCTCCCTTCTTTTTTTTTAAATTTTTATTAATTTTTTATACATATCTCCCCATTGCCCCCCCTCCCTCCCAGGAATACCCTGACCCCCCAGTGTCTGTGATCATTGGTTATGCTTATATGCATGCATACAAGTCCTTTGATTGATCACTTATCTACCTCACCTAACTTTAATATTTCTGCTGTAATTTCACAGTCTGTTTGATGCTTTATGATTTTTGTCCTCCTTAGAATTATCAGTCTACTCCCTTTCTGTGCTCCTGATTCTATTATATTCACCAGTTTATTCTGTTGATCAAATTTTTAGTTTACTTAATTTTTAGATTGACTTGTTGATAGATATGTATTTGTTGTTCATAATTTTTTGGCTTTTACCTTTTTCTTCTTCCTCTTCTAAAAGTACCTTTCAGCATTTCATATAATACTGGTTTGGAGTTGATGAACTCCTTTAGCTTTTTCTTCTCTGTGAAGGTCTTTATCTGCCCTTCAATTCTGAATGTTAGCTTTGCTGGATAGATTATTCTTGGTTGTAGGTTCTTGCTGTTCATCACGTTGAATATTTCTTGCCACTCCCGTCTGGCCTGCATCGTTTCTGTTGAGAAATCAGCTGACAGTCGTATGGGTGCTCTCTTGTAGGTAATGAACTGTTTTTCTCTTGCTGCTTTTAATATTCTCTCTTTGTCTTTTGCTCTTGGTATTTTAATTATGATGTGTCTTGGTGTGGTCCTCTTTGGATTCCTTTTATTTGGGGTTCTGTGTGCTTCCTGGACTTGTAGGTCTATTTCTTTTACCAGATGTGGGAAGTTTTCAGTCATTATTTCTTCAAATAGGTTTTCAGTATCTTGCTCTCTCTCTTCTTCTGGCACCCCCACAATTCTGATGTTGGTACGCTTAAAGCTGTCCCAGAGTCTCCTTACATTATGTTCACATTTTTGGATTCTTTTCTCTTCTTGCTTTTCCAGTTGAATGTTGTCTGCTTCTTTATATTTCAAATTTTTACTTGATCCTTGCCTTTCTCTAGTCTGCTGTTAGGACTCTGTATAATAGTTTTTATTTCAGTCAGTGTATGTTTAACTTCTAGTTGGTCTTTTTTTATCTTTAGTTGGATCTTTTCCATCTCCTCTTGGGTCTCACTAAATTTATTCAACTTTTCTAGCATATTCTTGAAAAACCTTATAAGCGTGGTTTTGAACTCTATATCCAGTCATTTTTTTCCCTCCATTTCTTTTGTTTGTGATCCCTTCCCTTGTCTCTGCATTTTCACTATGCCGGGGAAACTTCTGTGTTGAATTCAGCCTTATGATACCAGACGCAAAGCCGCAGAAGCCTCTGTTGAGCTTGGGAGGGGTGGAGTCTCAGGGCTTAAGGGACCGCCTTGCCTTCCAGTCGGCCCCGCTCTCCACGGCCCCTGAGTCTCACGTGCCTGGGTAATGGCTGGAGCGGTCCTTGTGCGCTCGCGCACCCGCAGTGCCTCTAACCGCTGCCTTTTCAGCTTCCCTGCACACCAGGACCACACGAGTCTAGGTCTCCAGGGTTTCGTCCGAAACAGGGGTTTAGTGAAGTTAGAAGTGTCACAGTTGGGAGGGTCTGTCTCCCGCCCTCTCGCGAAAGCCAGCCGCACAATCAGCAATCTGTCCTGCGCGCAGTGCCGTGCATGCCACCAGGCCTTTGATCTTTTGCGACTCCCCTAAATTTTGGTGTACTTCTCCCTTTTCACAGTCCAAACTCCCCCCGTATGAGTTTCGGCTGGATCTGGGGTTTAGTGTCGTAGGATAAGGGGTTCAATGCCCTTGAGAGTCTCCATTTCCCTCCCGCCAGAGAAAGCCAGCCAGGCACTCCGGCACCCGCTCTCTCCTCGCATGCGTCTCCGTACCTCAGCTTTTTGCAGCTCCTCTGAGTCTCCGTGAGCCCCTCTCTTTCCCTCTAGTTGTAGAACTTCCACTCAGCCAGCTTTCCTGTGGTTCTGGATGATGTCCGTTCTGTCTTTTAGTTGTAGTTTTGAAATTGTTGTGCGAGGCAGCAGTGTAGGTGTTTACCTATGCCGCCATCTTGGATTCCCCCCCTCTTGCATTTTCCCTTCTTATTAAGTTAAACCCAAGGCATGCTTAATAGACTAATAATAAACATATTGAACCAAACAAAAATGACAGAAAAAGCTACCTTCAACATATAACTTATAGACAAGACTTAATAAATCACAGTTCTTTTCCTGAATCTTTTCCTATTCTGCGCTCCATAGCATTGACTAGCCTTTAAAGTTATTTTCACTAGCCAAAACTGGTTTGGCTCAGTGGATAGAGCTCTGGCCTGGGGACTGAAGGGTCCCAGGTTCGATCCCGGTCAAGGGTATGTATCTTGGTTTTGGGCACATCTCCAGTAGGGGTCGTGCAGGAGGCGGCTGATCGATGTCTCTCTCTCATCAATGTTACTAACCTTCTATCCCTCTCCCTTCCTCTCTGTAAAAAATCAATTAAAAATATATATACTTTAATATATCAATAAAAACTATATATTTTAAAAATTAATAAAAATATATATCTTTTAAATATATTTTATTGATTTTTTTTTACAGAGAAGAAGGGAGAGGGATAGAGAGTTAGAAACATCTATGAGAGAGAGACATCGATCAGCCGCCTCCTGCACAACCCCTACTGGAGATGTGCCCAAAACCAAGATACATGCCCTTGACTGGGATCGAACCTGGGACCCTTCAGTCCCCAGGCCAACATTCTATCCACTGAGCCAAACCAATTTCGGCTAAAATATATATTTTTTTAAAAAGTTATTTTAGTAAAATATGCCTGTCCCAAGGCGTCTTATGGTGATTTTTAAAAAATATATTTTATTAATTTCTTACAGAGAGGAAGGGAGAGGGACAGAGAGACAGAAACATCGATGAGAGAGAAACATCAATCAGCTGCCCCTGCACACACCCCACTGAGGATGTGCCTGTAACCAAGGTACATGCCTTTGACTGGAATTGAACCTGGAACCCTTCAGTCCACAGGCTGACACTCCATCCACTGAGCCAAACCAGTCTTGATGTATGGTAATTTTTAAACAAAGCATCAGAGAGTTTCTTGGCAAGAGGATTAACAGCTCCACCCTCTCTAGCTGCCAAGTTTTTCCATACTAGAAGCAGAACAAGATCCTACATAGTTAAAGATGACAACAGCACTCTTTTTCCTCGAGCCTGATTTTAAAAAGTACCTTTTGACATTTTAATTTTTTTTATAATTTTCCTTTTGATCAAATTCTTCCTCGTTATGGACTGGTTTGAAACAAAAGATGCCCTTTTTCTCTTTGGATCATGACTTCCAAAGCTGGGTAAGCTTTATACGCAGTGAATCTCCCCACCAAATTTATGGTGATCCCCACCTCTACCGGTGGTCTACACGTTTACCAGTGATTAACTTCCTTTCTTCACTCTGATGAATCTTTTTCTCTAGATTTCCCTAATTGGGAGCCATAAATGCTAGGATCTTTCCACATTAAGGGTTCAGGAACATGGAGAAGGGGCTGTGTGTAAGAGAATTGAGAGACTAGACAAGAAATATAAATTTGGGAGGCATTTTGGGGGAACCAGGGGAGGCTTAGCTCTAGTGACTAAACTCTCTGAATCTCTGGATCCAGGGCTCTTTATTCACATATTTTGCCTTTAGCAAAGCAGATATACATATCAAAGGTAAGATTTGGTAAACAGGTAAGGGAATTGCCTTTGGTTGTTCCAGCAGCAGGTAATAACATGCAGATTTTCAGCCCTGCTAAAAATGTCTATTCAACCTTTTGAGGACTTCTCCCATTTATTATGACCTGCTGGATTTAGCTTCCAGCACCTGCCTCCACAGCTTTTGTTGCTAAAGAGGGAGTTAGACAACTGAAATTAAAATGTAGTTGTTTTTTAGCAAGCCCCTCAGTGCCTTGCACTTGTAATGTGACTTACCTGACCAGTGCAAGGTTCATAGATCCCATCTCACAGTCTCACTTGGAACAGTAAGGCAGCTCCAACTTTTTAGCCATTCTGACTTTCTTTCTCACTCTACCAGCCCCTCCTGTCTCCATTGCTCCTGGCAAGATCAGCATTCTGCACAGGCACTTCTCCTCTCCAGGGTCACTTAGCTGGTTTGTGGTCTCCTAATCCAGGGACCTGAAATCAGAACTTGGTCAGCTCCATGTTCCCATGAAGAAACAAGGTTTTGAAATGAGTTTGTTTCTCAGAAGCTTCCTGTGATCAGAAGAAATCAAAGATCTGAGGCAGGCCTTCCTTCTGGAGAAGCTGAGCAGCGGACAGACACTGATTCTTGCACAGCCCATGTCTTGCTCAGATCAATGGATGGTTCGAAAGAAGCCACTCAGAACCAGTGTGCTTTATGGGAGAGTTAGTTGAGAAGTGATACTTTGAGGACTTGATTTTTTTATCTCCCTCAGAATTCTCTTCTACTTGGCCCTCAGAAACAGTGGACATTGAAGCTAATCTCTTTAAGATTCCCTATCACAAAACTGTGAAGTCTTCAGCAGGGGGCAGCACACGCTGTGAAAAATGCAATGGGTTTATAGCTAGGCCACCTGGGCTCCAAACCTGGCTTTGCAATGCAACAGTTACTCAGCCTCCCAACCTGGATCAAGCAAGATATTTGAAGGCCAGTTACTCAGCCTCCCAACCTGGATCAAGCAAGATATCTGAAGGCCTTGCTGCGATTCATGGCACAGCAGGCATGTGGCGAACATTGTTTCTCTCACCTCTCCTTTCTTCTTAAATTCCAGTTCATCTGTGTAGGCCAGCACTCCCCAAGGCCACCACAGACCAGCTGAGGAATGTTGGGCTACTTTCTAAGCCTTCGCTTCTGCATCTCTAAAGTGGAGATATTACCATACCTACCACCTGGGATGGTTGTGAGAAGTGCATTTTAAACCTTTCATGAGCCTCTTTCAACTTCCAAGAGGACCTGATGTCAGCCCTGTAAACATACTAGGAAAGACGCGATTAAAATGCAGTGTCAGTTACAGCAAAAGAACAGGGGACAGTAACTAGGCTGATTAGCCACAGAGCTAAAGGCCCAAGGGGAAGCGGCCTGTCTCAGTAGCTGTCTGGTTTGGGGGCTATTACTAACCTCCCTTGTAGCATGGTTTTTTAGCCGTAGATTGAGGATGATAGTCACAACCTGCTCAATAGGGCTGCTCTACAGCTGGCTCAGAGCAAACGTGATGTCAGTGAACTTCCCCTCATCGTCTTCATCCGCCAAGCCCTCTCACGAAAGGAACACCAGACAGCAGTCGAGAACGAATGCCCTTTATTTTGGTGTCGAGACAGGTGCCTCAGTTATCCAGCTGGCACAGGGAGGCCACCCCACGGTTTATCCAGTGCTTCTGGGGCCTGTCCGAGGGGAGTTCGATGGAGAGGACATAGTTGGTAGAGTGGCCCGTGGTGGACAGGATGCCCCTCCGGGCACTTGTTTTATAGACTGGACACTCGTATATGCCCTGGTGCAGAAACGCTGCGCTTTTTCCAGGCTTTAGCCAGATGATGGGCAGTGGGTCATAGAGGATTTTAGGGAGAGACTCCTTGATCTGCATCGTGTTCCTGTCCCAGCGAGCACCTTCTAAGAAGAGTCCTTTGATGTAGGCCCCGTCTTCCGGGCTGCTCTCCATGACGGCTTCTTGTGTGCTTACCTAAAAAAGAGAGCTATGAGCTCCATGACCTGCCATTTGGAAAAGCACAGCCTGGCTGCGATGTCTGCCTGTCCCAGCATGCACCTCCCAGAATGCTGGGTTCTGTGATGAAATAGCTGTCTGCTGTCCACAGGCCATGTACCCTTCTGTGTGGCAGGCATAGGGCAGGCACCAAACTAGGAGTCAGAGGCCACCTTTAATGGAACTAGCTGTGACCCTTTCTGAACCGGGACTTATGAAGTGAGAGTAGGTCAGAAACAGTTATCTGGGGGAAGAAAGAGAGCCATGGCATGTAGTTTGATTCAATTTCTGTGGTCTATAGAATCTCACATGGCCAAGTTCAGGCCACCACCTGCTTAACAATCAGTTCCAGCTGGTTCTGGGAAGTTGGTATGAGCCAGCTCTAGTTCACCACAATTTATTTTTATTGATTGATTTTAGAGAGAGATGGGAAGGGAGACAGAGAGAAACATCCATTTTTATTGTTCCACTTATTTGTGCAACTCATTGATTGATTCTTGCATGCCCCCTGACCGGGATTGAACCTGCAACCTTGGTGTATTGGAACAATGCCCTAACCAACTGAGCTACTTGGCCAAGGTATCCACCACAATGAGACTCTGAGTTAATAAACTCTAATTCCTTCCAGGAAATGCAGAAAATGGCTCAGTTGGAGAACAGGGAGTGGTGGGGTTAGGGTGAACCACAGGGCATAAGCTCCATTCTAAAATCACCCAAATTCTAATTGTTTTGTTATTGTCAATGGAATGTTTATCCCATTTTTACTTCTAAATACTTATTGTCAGAATAGGAAAGGATATTGATTTTTGTATATTTAACAATCACCTTACAAATTCTCCTATTCTTATATATATGATTTTAGGGTACCTTAGGATTTCTAGGTATACAGTCATTTCAGCATCAAAAAAATGTGATTTTAGCTGTGGCCAGTTGGCTTGTGGATTGAAAGTCCCCAGGTTCAGTACCAGTCAGGGGCCAGGTACCTTGGTTGCAGGCACATTCCTCATAGGGGGTGGGCAGGAGACAGCTGATCAATGTTTCTAACTCTCTATCTCTCTCCCTTCCACTCTGTAAAAAATCAATAAAAAAGAAAAAAAAAGAAAAACACATTATTTAAGAAAATGTGATTTTATATTTTTTCTAATGTTTATCCCAGTTATTATTTTTAGTGCATTAATTTTGGATTAACATTGTCTTCAGATTTAAGTTTATTCACAAACTAAATTGAACCTAGGGCAACCAGTTTGTGAAGTTTAGACTAGATGATCTAAATCAATCTTTCCACAGAGTTTAAAATTCTACAATCTGCCAGTCCCTCTGCTCCTCTCTCTCCAGAGAGTATGACAGGGTGATATTCCATCACTGACAATTCCTTTAACTTTACCCCAAACAAAGGACTCCCCAAGTCCATGAACATCTCTCCAAATGTGGAGCTGCCACATTAGACAGCATGAGTGAATGCTTTCATTTTTTTGGTATAAAGAAAAGATAGATCTCTTTGATATATACAGATACATGGCCTTGGGAATTCGCTGGTTCTGGCAGAAATAACTTTTGGAACTACTTTAGTTCCTGCTAAGTATTTCATTTGTACGTCTCAGAAGCAATTGTGCCCACACATGGAATGTTCAGACCAGTAAGGAAACAGGCAGCACTGCCCCTGGCTGACCCCAAGCACCCAGGCCAAAGCTCCTACCTCAAACTCAAACCCAATGTGGTCGATGGGGATGGTGTACTTCCGGGCATAGTTCTGGGAGACACCTGTCAGAAACGACTGCGTGAAGTAGAACCCAGAGATCCAAAAGACCACAGGGGGCCCACCGGCGATCCAATCCTGGGGCCACAGAAACAAAACTCAGTCCACACAAAGCCCACAACAGCATGAGACAGGCACTGCGAACGGGCCCATTCAGAAATAGCTTTTCTCCTTCCATGAAACAGGTGCCTTCCAGTTTAGTTCATGTTTCCCACTCAAACGAAGGCACAAAGAAATACATTTTTGCTTGAAGAAACACTTAGGGCAAGATAGGTCCAGGCTGAGCAGCAGCCAGTCCCTGTAGCCAAGTGGCCATTGCAGCCATTAGCCAACTCCCCCAGGTTCTGTAGGACAAACATCTTGTTTTTTATGTCTAATAATCCAATGTTTACAGGCTAGTTTAAGAATTTTAAATTGTCAGGAGCCAATCCAAATATATCTTTTAGTCAAATCTGGTCACAAGCCGCCAGTTTGTGACATTTATAATAGTTTCTGCACTTGCCTCCACAGGCTACCTTTCCAAGAACTCTCAACTCCCCGCTGCCCTCCACTCTGGGGAAATTGTTCCCAAAAGAACGAATCCAGATGGCAGCGCGCTGCCTCGCCTCCTCCCACCGTTTCTAGTCTGTCCATTCCCCCATTCCTGGCCACCTGAGTGTGCATGCCAGGCACCAGGACCCCATCAGGCACCTGGAAGAAGGTCAGGCGGGCCAGCAAGTCGGCCACATAGCCACCCAGTGGCTTCAGTGACGGGTAGGACTTAGCCATCCACATGGCCGGCACTTTGCCCACAAGCATGCTGCTGAAGACGTCCTCCAGCTCCGAGGACATCAAGACCTGCCCTTTGATGGCGAGGACCAGGCTGATGAGGCTCTTCCGGATCACTTTGGTCAACCTGTGAGGACAAAGGCATGCTCAGCCCCTGCCCAGTAGCCTTCCCCAGGACATGGACTCCTGGCTCCTGTCACTTTCCCTTTAAAATGTCAGACAGTTAGTATATGTTCATGGCAGAAAACGTCTACAGCTGAGAAAATTAAAGCTCCCAACTGTCTTACTACTGGAAATACTGTAACTTGATGCACATATATCTTTCTAGATTTTCTGTATGTAAATAAATTATTTTTAAAGTAATTGTACTAGATTACTTTTTTGCAATCTGCTTTTCTCTCTTAGCATATAGGGATCTTTTTCCCAATTTACAATATTTATCCTTTGTAATGACTGTAAGGTCATTTACTATTCCCCTATTGCTGAAACTTATTATTTCTACATTATTGTCTCTGCAAACAACATTGCTAGGAATATTCATTGATATCAATCTCTGTGCAAATAAATAATGATTTTCTCACTAAAAATAAAAAGTTTAGGTCAAAACGTAATGTAATTTTAAGGGTTTTTATCTAAATTGCCATTTTGACCCACGCTGTTCTGTATAACAGAAGTGCATCTAAGAAAAGACAACTGAAGGGCAGCCTGAGAGATAACGTCCGTGTCTCTCTCTCTCTGGCCTTGTGACCAAGCCTCGCCACGCTGAATGGAATGCACCTCCAGCCTAAGAACCTGCCCCCAAAGAGAGCAGTCATCTCTAAGATTTATAAAATCCCAGCTAAATGGACATGAGAATGGCCAAATGCTAGAAAGGAATGTGGCTAAGGGACTGAGATATCTGCAGTAAGAAAATGGAAGGGTTGAGCATTCTGCACACTTGCTTCACTGAGAAGCCCAGGGCAGCTTCCCACAGTCCTGAACCGTGACACCTGGACCCCTGCTTGCAAGTGTCTTCCTTCTGTTCTTACAAGTGGGAGCTCTGTTCGCTCTGAGGTTTTAGTACCAAGGAGAGAACATTTACCCAAAGACAACCATGGTTCCTCTGAGTTGGAAGCTGGACTGTCACCGAGTCCTTCGGGGCTTCTCATGACACTGGGTGATGGCAATGAGGAGGGATGTTCAGGTATTGTCCTGTGTGACCGTCCTGACCATCACTGGAAAATAAGACTTCTTGGCTTGTCTGACCATAGCCAGCGGCAAAGGCTGTTAAAGCTGCCACCCCAAGGACATGCCCAGGGCCTCCGCAGGGGATGGAAGCCACCAGGCTGGTATTTGAATGTATGAGACTACAGCCCCTGGTGCTAAGTTACTGGCTTGCCACAGTGATGCTACAGTCTGGCTTGCACCTCACACTTCGCTGGGTTCCCCCAAATAGCCAACTGCTTACTGATTCCAAGAGGAACCCTAAAGCTGGGGAAGTCAAGAAATTCTTGGATAACATCCTTCTAGTTCCCTTGTCCCTCAGAGTCAGAGCTGCCCCGAAAGTGGAATAAGGACCAATGAGGCAAATGGAGGCAGCCACCCCTAGTGTCTGCAGCACTACAACCTTGGAGGCTGCAGCAGGGAGTCTCCTTGTCTGGCTGGACAGTCTTTGGGAATCTTGTAATTTTAACTATAAATCAATCAAGATAATCCTGGGGCTCAGTGCTATCTATAGCACCTGAGAAGTGAGGAGAGAGCCCTTGCCAGCCCATCACCCCTTCCCTGCCTCACAGGAGAGGCCGTAGGATGAATGTCTCCCCTCCTCTTCCTCTATTTACCCTGATTTCACATATTGGCTAAGTGCACAGGCTCTGGAATCAGACAGCCTGGGCTCGAATTCAGTTCTTCTGCTGAATGACTGTATGACCATACATTAGTTACTTAACCCATCTGGGTTGTAGTTTTCCACCTATAAAACAGTGGTTGAGGGACTACTAACTGCATATTTCAAACACTACTCTGAGGTGGATGCAAATATATGTGTGGTGCTTGGAGCCGTACCTGGCACCAAGGGCATAAGGAAAGTGGCCGCAATCATTGCTTCTACTTGTGCTTGGTATTGGTTTTAACCTGACACCTGACTTTGCAGATATCAAATGAATGAATGAGTGAGTGAGTGAACGAGAGAGAGGGAGTGAATAGGAGGAATGGTTTAACCTTGGGCCAGTACTTGTTGGTGTAATCCTATCTACAGCCCTCACTGTGGGTGGGACATACCACTTCTGCTGCAGAGCACCCTATCAATGTCCACCTCCATCACTGCCAATGCGACCCCACCCTCCATGCCATCTCAGGACCCAAATAAGCCCGTCTGGCCCACCTGTTGAATCTGATGAGCTCCTGCCGCAGGACAGTGTTCATGGATTCCTCATAGACCACAGGGTACAGCTTCATGACCACTTCCAGGTCAAAGTCCTTGGGAAGTTTGGAGAGTATGTCCTGGGTCAGCTCCTCAATCACTTCCTAAAGGGCAGAGGAGCATGCATAAGAAATAAGCCCGTGGACTGGGACTGGCCTGGTGAACCTTAGGCTGTTGGCCTGGATCTTTGCAAACATCTGTTGGACCTTCCTGGAATGTTCCTACAGGTAAAGGGGTGGGGTGGCGGGGAAAGACCGCCACACCATTGGGGAAGATGTCACCCTTGGCCCAGAAAGTCAGGAGCTGAGCAAAGGGGGATTTATTCTTACACCTGGAGGGAGCCGGTGCGGGAGCCTTGGGCAGCCCTGATGTTGAAGAGCCCTGGCTGTGTATCCCTGGGGGAGGCTCCACAGCTCTCCCCAGGCTCTTTCAGAACCCACTCCTGATATGGACAGCCTCGTGCAGGGCCAGTGACAGAGACTCCTGGGAAGGCGCAGCCAAGCCTCAGCATGAACAAGGCTTTCAGAGCAGTGGGCCTTGCCTACCAGGTCTATAGATGGAGGGTGGTGACCTGACCTCGAGAGGCCCCCAAAATGAGCGCAGGTGCTTCCAGCACGTGAAGCAAATCAGGTTGGGTCCCACATGAGAAAGTCACCTCCTTTGCGTCAGCACCTCTCTCCTCATTCCCTCCAGGAGAGTAGCAGCCAGTGCTAATGGCATGCACGGCATGCACCCCAGCAACGTCTGGAAAGAAGCTGCATCTGCAAGGCTGTCATTTGCTAGTTAGTGGCTGCCACGGCTTTCCCAAAATGGGGTGGGTTTCCATTAAATACTTTTAAGGCAAATAGAGTTGGATTTTAAATATTATGTGAAGGGAGTAAGGTCTATGTGGGTATAGCAGTGACTCCTACCAGTACCACAGCTGATGTTGAATACACTGGTGCTTTCTGTGTCCAAGGACTTTTAGCAGCAAGACAGAGCACCTGTGCCCCCTGCCAGGCTGTGCTGCCTGACAGGGTGTGCCTCTGCCAGGCTGTGCCCCCTGCCAGACTGTGCTTCCTACCAGGCTGTGGCCCTTGCCAGGCTATTCCCCCTGCCAGGCTGTGCCCCCTGCCAGGCTGTGCCCCTTGCCAGGCTGTTCCCCCTCACAGGCTGTGCTTCCTACCAGGCTGTGCCCCCTGACAGGCTGTACCCCCTTCCAGGGCTGCCAGGCCCCCACTTTTTTGCCTCCTTACTTATCTCTCACAGTCATGTACCTGGGAAATTGAACTTAAGCCCGGTTACCTGTGGAGACTTGCCGCTTGCGCCTGCCTGTCTGGGGAGTGTCAGCAGCACCCCCTGGAACAGCTGGTTGGTCTCCTGGTTGTCCTTGGTGATGTCGGCGTTCCCGTGGAGGCCGAACACCTCTGGGTGGGCTGTGATGGGGAGGCTTCTGAGGTACTCGATGTAGGACTGGAAAGAAAAGCTTCAGGTGACATACACGTGGGCTCCTGGGGCCCCACAGGTCCCTCGGGGCTTGGCCAACCCCAGCTCGGGCAGGACTCATACTGAGCAGGGAACAGGCACACACACATGCTGTGCAGGGAACATACCCCAAGCTCGTCCCCATGCTTAGGCTTTGAGGCCAGACAGAATGGGCGTTGGACCAGCCCTGACACATTCTCACTGCCATGTCTGGACCTGGAGCCTCCTCCCTCATCTGCCCATAGAAGGCAGGGAAGGCTATGAAGGACATGCCTAGGCACACAGCGGGACGCAATGGGAGACGCTGTTCCCATCCTCCCTCCAGATGTCATTTCCATCGCTCCTTTCTCATCCTCCCAATCCAGTTTTGGTCCCTCCCCTTTCACCACCTTTTAAACCTTTTTTTCCCAAGTAGCAATTGCCAGGCTGTTCACTGCCAAGGCTTCCCCTAACATCCCTCTTCCCCCAGGAATCCCTCCTATTTTGAGAGATCTGGTCTATCAAATACTCAGTATTCTTTATACAATAACGATGCCCCTCTCCTGAGCTTTTAGGAATATTGGGAATAGCTTAGGGACCAAACCAGGAGGCTCAAAGCAACCCCTGGGCCCTCACTGCTGTACGGCAGCCCCGCCCTGGGAGCAGGGCCTCCCTCCATGCCTCACCTGGTAGGAGCCATGGGGGGGTATGTAGTAAATGTCCCCGGGAGCGATGTAATAGCGGTCCTGCTCGATGTCCTTGCAGTAGAAGGTGGACAGCAGGGACAGCAGGAGACGCCTGTCTTTGTCGTCGGTCACTCTGCCTCCATAGTTACACTCCCCTGGAGACAACCGCAGAGGGGAAGGCTGAGCACAGGCACCGGCACTGTGAGCTCGGTTACTAGCCAAAGCCAAGGGTTCTTTGAGCCCAGGAGCTGGCGGAGACCAGGGCTGACAGCTTGGGAGGAGAGCAGACCTGCTTGCTTTTGCGGCTGCTCAGAAAGAATCCAGGTCAGCACGTTAGGTGGCAAACAGCTAAACTGAAGCAAAGCGATGCAACCACCAGTGATGACTCCACAGGCAACGAGCAGCATCTAGGCATCTTCTACATGTCTGTGCACACGTGTGTTTGTGTATACACACATGTGACAGACACTATAGAAATGTGGTTCCAGTCAAGAGCTCTGGCATGAGGCAGTCCTGGGTTCTAGCTCCAGCTAATTTCTGGGTTCCAGTCTCTGCCACTTATGAACAGCTTCCCCGCTGTCAAGAAGCCAAGACAGCAGCGAGCCCATCGCACCGGGCTGGGGGAAATGCCCTGGGAAGCATGAGCAGCAAATGAACCACAGGGCTTGTCCGCCTAATTACAGCCAGCCTCTCACTGCTGCTTTGGGATAACCCTCACTCTCACCCTTCATAACTGCGTTCTCTGTGACGGGGGCGTCTGCTCAGATTTCTATAAGAACCAGGGGCATCAGGACACCTGCCAACCTGGGACACATTTTCAGCTGGTCCAGGTCCAGGAATGTGGTTCCATCTGTTTTTTTTGAAATTGTGGACAGCACACTAGCCTGCAAGGAGGGAACGTGTGTGTGTGTGTGTGTGTGTGTGTGTGTGTGCGCGCGCGCGCGCGCGAACAGGACTCTCCAGAAGGGTCGGCTCATTTCCAATCCAAACCATTCCAGAAAGAGGAAGGTCTACAGGCAAGGAATAGGAAGTACGACCCAAGTTGGGAGCAGAGGCCTCAGTTTTTCTTGGTCTGGAGTTGAAGGAGGGTCCTGGTTCGTGGCAAGGGAAGGGCAGGACTAAGGGGAGCACCCATGCTGGTGAGCTCTGAGCACTGTGGCTGTTTCACTGCCATGGGTGGGAGGCACCTCAGCTTGCTCTGTGACGTCTCAGGCCTCAGCACAGTTTAGCTTGAACATTAGCGATTTGTGCACTGTGACAAGGTTGTGACAGCTGCAGACTGCAGTACGAAAGGGAGCACAGTGTGTCCCGGGCACCAAATGAAGGTCGTCCCCTGCAGAGACCATGCGGGCCTGGGACTAACATTGCAGCTAGTTTTCCTCAGGGCTGGTTCTAAATCCCTAGGTCTTGTGTGTATGAGGACAGTGACTTCCTTCTGGCCACTTCTCTGCTCTCCGAAGCACGAGCGCAGGCTGGGTCACACCTCCCAATTCAGGCCTCGCTGCTCCAGCACAGGTGGGGCCGGGGCACCGGGAAGATGATTGTATCACCATCCAAAGGTGGCTGTTCCTGGGTGAGGCACCATGCCGAGCTCTCAGGATCACCCGCATCTATTCTTCCCTCCGCACACAGGAAGACTACACTATGGACCCGTGTGGGTGGTGGGGCAGTCGACGTTCCCATGCATTTCATTCCTGGCATGAGCTCTTTAGTGCTGGCCTATGGCACTGACCACACAAGTGTATGTTGAGAGGGTGGCATCAAAAGTTGGTGGAGCCTGGCCCGGGTGGCTCTGTGGTTGAGCATCAACTCATGCACCAAGAAGTCACTGGTTCGATTCCCAGTCAGGGCACATGCCAGTGTTTCGGGCTCAATCTCCATGTGGGGCATGCAGGAGATGGTTGATGTTTCTCTCTTATGGATGTGTCTCTCTCTCTCCCTAAACCCTCCTCTCTCTAAAATCAGTAAAATCATATTTTTTAAATAAGTTGGTAGAGCCTTTGCCATCTGTGCCCCTGACATAATTCCAATGAGCAGTAACTTTTGTCAGTTCACACTGGATATGTAGATTGGGCAAGAAATGGCCCTTCGATGCCTGACACTCATGAGATGTGAGGACTGTTTGTTATGTTAGCCTACTAGTCTATGGATCCTGTGGGGGAATCAGGGGGACAGCTGTCCTTCAGCCGTCGGCTCCTGGCACCGGCAGGCAGGCTGGTCTCTGAGCCTCAAGCACAGCTGACTAAACTGCAGGTGGCTGGACACTCAGTCCGTCCATCCGTCCTGCCATCTGCAGAGGTACCTGTGCTTCTGGAGAAGACCCTCCCACAAACCAGTTCCTGTGGGATTGATGCCATGTGTCCCTTGGGGCTTTGTGTCAGACATTGTGCTGAGTGAAGGTCTGCGTGACCTTCTGCAACTGAACTTTATCTCTGGAGAGCAGGACTTCTCAGCCTCATCACCATTAGCATGTGGGGCTGGGAGTCCTGCTGGCGGGGGGGTAGGGGAGAGGAGAGGGGAGGCTGTGCTATGCACTCCCATTTAGCTGTGACCACCCACATGTCTCCTGACATTGCCACATGTCTTCGGGGGTCAAAATCTCCCTCTGCTCTCCAGCCTCAGTCTCATCAGCTGTGAAATGGGTCACTCACAGCACACAGATTGCCAGGAGACCCAGTGCACTGCTCCACTGTGGACAGAGGGGCTGTTGAAAGCTACCTCCCAAGGTGATTGGCTCACAAATCACCAGCTGGGTGAGCTATGTTGCGGAGTCTCTCCCAGGCCCATGACTGCTTCAGTGACAGGCTGACCTTTGTCCTAAGCAGACCCCGTCCACTGTTTCTGGGCACCCAGGGTAACGCTTTTGAAACGCCTCCCTGCAGGCCCCTCAAGTGTGCCCCCTAGAGAACCAGCTGAGGGGCCCTGCAGGGGTCATTTGCAGGCTGTTAGTCCTGTCACTGACCACCTTGCTCCCTCCCCCTCCATGCAACCTCCTGCATAGTTTCTGAATTCCACAAGCACAAGCCAGCTGTAAACCATCATGCTGGGAAGCATTTTCTCAGTCCCCTTCCCCACTCCCCTTTACTTTCTCTCCCTCCCCCTTACTTCCTCTTCTTCTCCCTCTCTCCTTCTTCCCTTCCCCTTTCCCTCTAAAAGTGAATACATCATCAAGTGAGGATTAGAAAAGACCGCTCTGCAGGTTTGGGCATTAGCAAGCTGACAGTTTGTACAAAGTCCCTGCCCCAGGCCTGGGGAGAGGAGTGGGACAGCCTTAGCTCTGTGGTGATGAGATGGGAGTGTGATCTGCAGGATGTCCTGTTTCCCACCGGGTGGCGCTGTGGCTCCTGGCTATGGTGTTCCATCACTGAGCACATCCCTATTTTACCCTTGAGGCTAAAACCAAGTCTTCTACACCTACAGCCCTCCATCCCAGACAGCAGGACGAACACCAGGATGCTGTGCAGCCTTGCTGACTAGATTGTTTTCACACGGCTGCAGGGTTCCACCTCAGGTCCTTCCACGGGGAACTTCTCCCCTCATTCCCATTCCATGGCTTCTGTCCCTTCTTCTCCCACTTATAACCCCTTGTCACCCCTCAGAACCCATCTTTGTGCCTTTGGGGGTTTCCATGATCATCTCCTGCCTTCCTACTCACTGGGCTGCCTTCCGACTAGACACATGCTTCTCTTGTTAACTTATCACCATATTGTCATTAAAACACAGTTTCTCTCTGTGAACCATTTGAGAGTAGAAATTAATATCTTAATTTCTTTCTTTTTAAGACACTATCTGGCCTGGTGGCAGTTGGTATGGCTCAGTCTGTTGAGAGGCAGCCTGGGATGGTGGAGGTGCAGGAGGATGGCTGCAGAGCCCCTAAGCGCAGAGTACCTGTCAGATAGGTCAGAGCGTCGAAGGGCACGTCTTTGTAGTCGTTCAGGAACATCTGGACCTGCCGCACGCTGATCCTCAGGTCTGACTCATTGAACTCGTAAGGGATGTTCCAACCTGCAGGGGGCAGGCAGAAGGGCTCAGCGGCCACAGACAGAGGCTCCAGGGGTCAGCCTCATGCGGACTGCTACTGCGGCGCTCACTGGGGAAGCTCTGTCCTACCACCGAATTCTGGGTCTCCCCTTTGAGGAGGAGGTGCGGCGCCAGCGGTGAACGGGAAATGTCAACCGGCTGGACACTGTGGAAGCATAGGGTTCCCAGCTGGCTAGCTGGGCAGCGGAGCAGCAGGGCAGGGGCAGCCAGCTTTGGGCACTTTCTCCCCCGGGAACGGGTGGCCCTGATGCCTGGATTTGCTGAAAAGTGCCCGGGGCCACATCAGGAACCTGAGTGCGAGCCAAGCTTGGTGTCAGAAAGTGGTCCATGGGGCCTGTGCCCAGTGGAGTTGCTTCATCTCCTGAAAAGTCACACTCAAATTAAAAATAATAAAATGGCAGAATCATAACTCATGCTCTGGCAAACTGGGCTGTTGGTTTCGAGCCAAGGAGGTGCCCAGACTTTGGGAGACTTGCATGGGGGTGGGGGGTGGCGCTGGAGACTGTGGGAGACCGTGGCCTGTGTGCAGCTGGGTGGAGGTGTAGAAGGAAAGGAGGAGGATGCTCAGAGACAGTTGCTTCCTGATCTAAGGAGAACCAGCTGAGGGGCCCTGCAGGGGTCATTTGCAGGCTGTTAGCCACGGTGGAGAGAGGGATCTCACCTGTAGCCAATGGCATAGGTGGCTGTCAGTGTGCACTGCTCTGCCCTCATGCAGGAATCAGTCAGTATCTAGTTAAGTTAGGCCATGGATGGGTATGTTCATGAAAACATTGCTTTTATTTTTTGAGAAACACAGACAAATATGTACCAGTGTCTTTCTTTCATTGCTATGTGTGTGTGAAGAGAGCTACCTACATGCTATAAACTACTTGGTGGCTCTCCATGGACAATGGCCACTGTGCCCCAGATAGGTGCATACACACCACAGGGGCCTGTGATTCTCTCACCGACATGTGACTTCATCAACACCTCTTTTCCTGGCATTGACACTGACCTGATGATGGGGTTGCCAGGTTTATTAAATAAAAATACAGGACCTTCGGTAAAGTTATAATTTCAATAATCAACAAGTCCTGTTCAGTACATGCGTGTCCTGTAGGCTGTGTTGCACACTTATCCCATGTCTCCCCACGGCCCTCTGAGCAGAGCCCGAGCCCTGCCAGCCCACACTGACCTGCACCCAGCTCTCCTACCTAGCGGCCCAAAGTTCCGCCTCTCTTGAACGATGGCGTGGAAAAAGCAAAGGCCAAACAGCAGCTTCTGCCACATCTCTGCCTTCGTGCAGCTTTGGAAGAAGATGGGATCGGAGATGGGGTCATTGAGATAGGAGCGCAGGAGGTTGGCCCGCAGCCCTTTGGGAGGTTCGTTGGTCATTTTGATCCCATTCTGGAGAATGCTGACTGGGAACTTCTCTGAGGGATAACTGGTCAGCCAGAGTCTGGAAGGACAGCAGACCCAACTACTTAGAACAACGTAGTAACTTAAGTGGAAAAACCAGAAACAAACAACCTGAGCCACCATCCACTGAGCATGCCAGTGCTGAGAGCAAATATGTCCCTCCCAGCTGCTTTTGCGACCCCTCTGACAGGAGAGGGCATGGAAGCTTGGAGATGCCAAATGGCTGTTTCAAGTGCATACCACCTAGATGTGGTTGAACTGCTTTGTGAGTGCGGGGGCTCGCTGTTGTCCAGGCCCCGCCTGCCCCTGCTAAAGAGGCAAAGTGAGCAAGCTCCCCGCTTTCAGCTACTCAGAGCCTGGCTGTTAGAAAGGAAAGGAGCAGGCGAGGGAGAAAAGGCAAGCAAACCAATGCTAGTAAATGCATCCTAGAACCAAAACCACAGGGCAGAAGAGGAATAATGTCCCCGTGGGAAGAGAGCTTTCTATTGGGGAGGGAAGTCTGCAAACCATGGCCAGGGAGTGGAATCCAGCATGGCCTGCTTTTGTAAGTGAAATGCTGGATGCTGGCTCTGCCCCTCATTTACATACGACTTGGGCTGCTTTCAAGCAGTTGACTAGTTGCTATAGAGACAGTGGCCTTAAAGTCTAAATTAGTTACTATCTGGCCCTTTACAGAAAAAGCTTGCTGACTGCGGTAATGGAGGGACATTGGAACAGGCCCTGAAGATATGAAAGGCTTCTGCCTTCAAAATATAAAAGCTTCCCTATGCCCACAAAAGTGGGAGCATATGAAACAGTATGTAGAAGCAAAAAGATGAGAACTGCACCTCAGCCAGGTTAACACATTGGCACACTGTCTTTAGGCTTTCCTGCGTCTGTTTTCTACCTGAGCTCCATGGCAGCCTGCATTGTTTCATTTTGCAGGTTTTTGTTTGTTTGCTTTGCTAGACTTTAGCTTGGTTACCAAAGGTGGCTCTGGGGACAGAAGGCCATTAGAAACACAGGACATAGCTGAGTAACCACACGAGGAGAGGAGGTCGGGAGGAAGCAAGGTCAGGTGGGTCCAGCTCCGGGACAGGGAGGTGGGAAGAGGCTATCACTGGTGGTCTGAGGCCCGACCTTAGTCTGCAGATGGGTGACATCTAGTTCAGAAAACCAAACCAATGCTGTAACGTATTTTTTTTTAATTAAATCTTTATTATTCAGATTATTACATTTGTTTCTCTTTTTTCCCCTCCATAGCACCTCTCCACCCAGCTCCCACCCCTCCCTCTGCCCTTAGCTCCCTCCCATTGATCTCATCCATAGGTGAATGATTTTTGTCCAGTCTCTCCTTGTATACCCCTCACCCCTTCCCCCTGAGAATTATCAGTCCACTCCCTTTCTGTGCTCCTGATTCTATTATATTCACCAGTTTATTCTATTGATCAAATTTTTAATTCACTTAATTTTTAAATTCACTTGTTGATAGATATGTATTTGTTATTCATAATTTTTTGGCTTTTACCTTTTTCTTCTTCCTCTTCTAAAAGAGTACCTTTCAGCATTTCATATAATACTGGTTTGGAGTTAGCTTGTTCTTATCTGTGAAGCTCTTTATCTGCCCTTCAATTCTGAATGATAGCTTTGCTGGATAGATTATTCTTGGTTGTAGGTTCTTGCTATTCATCACGTTGAATATTTCTTGCCACTCCCACCTGGCCTGCATCGTTTCTGTTGAGAAATCAGCTGCCAGTCATATGGGTGCTCCCTTGTAGGTAATGAACTGTTTTTCTCTTGCTGCTTTTAATATTCTCTCTTTGTCTTTTGCTCTTGGTATTTTAATTATGATGTGTCTTGGTGTGGTCCTCTTTGGATTCCTTTTATATGGGGTTCTGTATGCTTTCTGGACTTGTAAGTCTATTTCTTTTACCAGATGTGGGAAGTTTTCAGTCATTCTTTCTTTAAATAGGTTTTCAGTATCTTGCTCTCTCTCTTCTTCTGGCACCCCCACAATTCTGATGTTGGTACGCTTAAAGCTATCCCAGAGTCTCCTTATATTATGTTCACATTTTTGGATTCTTTTCTCTTCTTACTTTTCCAGTTGAATGTTGTTTGCTTCTTTATATTTCAAATTTTTTACTTGATTCTTGCCTTTCTCTAGTCTGCTGTTAGGACTCTGTATAATTTTTTTTTTTTCCAGTCAGTGTATGTTTACTTTCTATTTGGTCCTTTATCATCTTTAGTTGGACCTTTTCCATCTCTAGTTGGCTCTTTTGCATCTCTAGTTGGTCCTTTTTCATCTCCTCTTGGGTCTCACTAAATTTATCCAACTTTTCTAGCATATTCTTGAAAAACCTTATAAGTGTCGTTTTGAACTCTATATCCAGTCGTTTTTTTTCCTCCATTTCTTTTGTTTGTGATCCCTTCCCGTGTCTCAGCATTTGCACTATGCTGGGGAAACTTCTGTGTTGAATTCAGCCTTATGATACTAGACGCAAAGCCGCAGAAGCCTCTATTGAGCTTGGGGTGGGTGGAGTCTCAGGGCTTAAGGGACCGCCTTGCCTTCCAGTCGGCCCCGCTCTCCACGGCCCCTGAGTCTCACATGACTGGGTAATCGCTGGAGCGGTCCTCGTGCGGGCGCGTACCCGCAGTGCCTCTAACTGCTGCCTTTCCAGCTCTCCTGCACACCAGGACCACACGAGTCTAGGTCCCCAGGGTTTCGCCCGAAACAGGGGCCCAGTGGACTCAGAAGTGGCACAGTTGGGAGGGTCTGTCTCCCGCCCACTCACGAAAGCCAGAGGCACAATCAGCAATCTGTCCTCCGCGCAGCACCGTGCGAGTGCAAGACCGGACCTGATCTTCTGCGACTCCCCTAAATTTCCCTTTTCACAGTCCAAACTCCCCCCATATGAGTTTCGGCTGGATCTGGGGTTTAGTGTCGTAAGATAAGGGGTTCAATGCTGTTGGGAGTCTCCGTTTCCCTCCCGCTAGAGAAAGCCAGCCAGGTACTCCGTCACCCGCTCTCTCAGCGCTCGCGTCTCCGTACCTCAGCTTTTTGCAGCTCCTCTGGGTTTCTGTGAGCCCCTCTCTTTCCTTCTAGCTGTAGAAGTTACACTCGGCCAGCTTTCCTGTGGTTCTGGATGATGTCTGTTCTGTCTTTTAGTTGTAGTTTTGAAATTGTTGTGCAAGGCAGCAGTGTAGGTGTTTACCTATGCCGCCATCTTGGATTCTCCCTGTAACGTATTTTTGATAATTGCCCAGTTTTAAAAATGTAGGACTTTCTTTTAGAATTCTAGATCCCTATATACCATTTATAATAATGACAACATCTGGTCACGAGAGGCTTGTGTTCCTGCATGGCAACATTAACGGTATCTTCAAGGACCACTCTTCTCTACAGGGCAGGGCTTCTCCACTGCAGTCCCCACTGCTCCCTATTGTGTCCAGCTCTGAGCCTGACTGCCAGGATGATTGCTACTGTACTGTGGAAAGTGGAATTCCTGTGCCCAGTCCTCCTCATGCATCTGTGTTATATTTCTGGCTCCTGTAGGTACTTGAGTTTCTGACTTTTGGATTAAGAACATGGTATAGAAGACCTTAATGAATTATTTTTTTCTTCATTGAGTGTGTCATTAAAGGTCAATGAATCAACTCATCATTCCAAATCAAATAGAATTCTTGAAACTAGTAGATTCCACTTAAACTCTTACAGAATCCTACGTGAGTCTTACATGAATAGAGTTAACTATGGCCTAGTCTGGTTTTATAAATAAACACCAAATACTTTCCTATTTTCAGGCAGACATGACTAAAATGAAAATATCCACCAAGCTTTGGGGTAGAACAAGAGTTGGCAAAGTCCCTGTGAAGGATCAAATAGTAAGTGCTCAGCCTTTGCAGGCAGGTGGTTGCTGCTACATTACCTATAGCAGGAGAGCACCCTTAATAATATATAAGTGAGCATGGCTGTATCTCAACAAAGCTTTATTGATGGACAATGACATTTTAATTTCATATCATTTTCATGTGTCATGAAGTATTATTCTTTTTTGATTTTTTTTAACCATTAAGAAATGTAAAAACTATTCTTAGCTTTGCAGTGGCCTGGGCATTAGCCTCGGCCATCTGGCTGGCCCTGCTGGACAGAAGAATCACTGCACCTGGAGCTGAAAGGAGCTTTGAAGTCTGTCTGATTTGTCACCTTGCTCTGCAAACGCATACCCAAGCCTACATGCTAGGCTTTAAAGTTCACAAAAATCACACAGCTGTTTTGTGTTTCATGGCACCTGAGAAATATGGGCCAGAACAAGGACTACAGATATTTTTAAAGACTAATAATTTTTAAGAATCAGATTTGCGGAATCCAAGATGGCGGCATAGGTAAACACCTACACTGTTGCCTCGCACAATTTCAAAACTACAACTAAAAGACAGAACAGACATCATCCAGAACCACAGGAAAGCTGGTGGAGTGGAAATTCTACAACTAGAGGGAAAGAGAGGGGCTCACGGAGACCCAGAGGAGCTGCAAAAAGCTGAGGTACGGAGTGGTGGCGAACCTGGCTGGCCTTCTCTGGTGGGAAGGAGACGGAGACTCTCAAAGGCATTGAACTCCTTATCCTATGACA
This sequence comes from Lasiurus cinereus, assembly GCA_011751065.1. Taxonomy (NCBI): domain Eukaryota; kingdom Metazoa; phylum Chordata; class Mammalia; order Chiroptera; family Vespertilionidae; genus Lasiurus; species Lasiurus cinereus. The sequence goes on along the minus strand of JAAGEH010000092.1, from coordinate 2,235,062 downwards.
CTAAACCTCTGATCCATTTGGGGAGGGAGTTTGAACTGTGAAGGGGGAGAGGTGCATGGAAATTTAGGAGAGTCTCAGGGGAGCAGAAGTCTGGTGGCGCGCATGGCACTGCGCCGCAGAGGACAGACTGCTGATTGTGCCGCTGGCTTTCATGAGTGGGCGGGAGACAGACCCTCCCAACTGTGCCACTTCTAACTTCTCTAAAGCCCAGTTTCGGGCGAAACCCTGGGGACCCAGACTGTGTGGTCCTGGAGCACAGGGGAGCCAGAAAGGCAGCTGTCTAGAGGCACTGTGAGAGAGCGCGTGCGCACGCGCACAGGGACTGCTCCAGCGACTATGCAGTCACATGAGACTGAGGGGCCGTGGAGGGCGGGTCCGACTGAAAGGCAAGGCAGTCCCCTAAGCCCTGAGACTCCATCCATCCCAAGCTCAAGAGAGGCTTTTGTAGTTTTTCAAGTCTGGTATCATAAGGCTGAATCCAACACAGAAGTTCTCCCAGCATAGTGAAAATGCTGAGACAAGGGAAGGGCTCACAAACAAAAGAAATGGAGGAAAAAAAACGACTGGATATAGAGTTCAAAACCATGCTTATAAGGTTTTTCAAGAATATGCTAGAAAAGATGGATAAATTTAGCAAGTCCCTAGAGGAGATGCAAAAGGACCAACTAGAGATGCAAAAGATCCAACTAGAGATGATAAAGGACCAAATAGAAATTAAACATACACTGACTGAAAAAAAAAATTATACAGAGACCTAACAGCAGACTAGCAGAAGGCAAGAATCAAGTAAAAAATTTGAAATATAAAGAATCAGAAAACACTCAACTGAAAAAGCAAGAAGAGAAAAGAATCCAAAAATGTGAAGATAATGTAAGGAGCCTCTGGGACAGATTCAAGCGTACCAACATCAGAATTGTGGGGGGTGCCAGAAGAGAGAGAGCAAGATACTGAAAACTTATTTGAAGAAATAATGACTGAAAACTTCCCACATCTGGTAAAAGAAATAGACTTACAAGTTCAGGAAGCACACAGAACCCCATATAAAAGGAATCCAAAGAGGACCACACCAAGACACATCATCATTAAAATACCAAGAGCAAAAGACAATGAGAAAATATTAAACGCAGCAAGAGAAAAACAATTCATTACCTACAAGGGAGCACCCATATGACTGTCAGCTGATTTCTCAACAGAAACAATGCAGGCCAGATGGGAGTGGCAAAAAATATTCAACGTGATGAATAGCAAGAACCTACAACCAAGAATACTCTATCAAGCAAAGCTAACATTCAGAATTGAAGGGCAGATAAAGAGCTTCACAGGTAAGAAAAAGCTAAAGGAGTTCATCAACTCCAAACCGGTATTATATGAAATGCTGAAAGGTACTCTTTTAGAAGAGGAAGAAGCAAAAGGTAAAAGATAAAAAATTATGAACAACAAATACATATCTATCAACAAGTGAATCTAAAAATTAGATCAACAGAATAAACTGGTGAATATACTAGAATCAGGAGCACAGAAAGGAAGTGGACTGATAATTCTCAGGGGGAAAGGGGGGAAAGGGGTACTGCGAGTGACTGAACAAAAATCATACACCTATGGGCTCATCAATTGGGGGGAAAGGTAAGGGTAGAGGGAGGGGTGGGAGCGGGGTGGAGGGGAGTTATGGAGGGGAAAAAAGAGAGACAAATGTAATAATCTGAATAATAAAGATTTAATTTAAAAATAACACACAAAAACACAAAAAAAAACAAAAAACAAACAAACAAACAAAAGAATCAGATTTGCTGATGTTTAATGTACCTTTCCAGATACATTTCCTATCATCTCCCCTCAACGTCTCACAGCATGTGCCCCAGAGTCAGCATAGTTTCTCAGTGCTTCCTTAACACACATCCTTGCTTTTACAATGCTGTCCTTTCTGTCTGGAATGCCTTCCTGGCAAACTTCCATTCATCTTTCAGAACCCCAGGACAATATCAGTCTTCCAGGTCTCCCCGACTCTCCCTTTCCCTCTCCATGTCCCATGGCCCTTCTTAGAACATAAACATCGTTTCTCTGCAGGCTGCCTTCTGCTAGACTGAGCCTCCTAAGGGCAGAACTGTGTCGGTCATCTTTGCCTTCCCCACCACCAGCATGGTGCCTGGAGCTCAAGCTGTAGCAGGACCGGCAGTGTGGGAGAGTCTCACCTGAAGCTGACGTTGGTGTTCTCGGGAACGATCACCTCCTCACAGATCTTCTCCAGTGCAGGCATCCAGCTCGTGGCCAGGTGGCAGTTCTGTAGGACCACCCAGGTCCCGTTTTTGATGGCGATGTTGATCATTTTGGCTGCAATAGGGCCTTGGCCTTGGCCAAGGGATATGATCTGTGTTTTGATGCCTCCCATGCCAAGATCTTCAGCAAACTTCAGTAGGCCTGGGGGCAGGAAGAAAAGGGGCTTTTAAAAGAGAATGAGCCAGCGAAGTCCATATTAACAGTAAAGTCACAGAAGGGGCCACATTACAATTCTGGGCTACAAAAGACACTCCCTGACTTCTGGTAATTACAAATAAGCAAGCCTCTGGGGAAGTTTTAGACTTCGGTTAAGATGAAGAACAAAGATACTATTGGTTCCTCTTTTGCTCTGAATGTACAGACATTCTTGATTTTTAAAAATTATAGAAACTGAAAAAAATCAGAGTTTGAAGGAAAGAGAAATTTCCAGGTGCCAAAAAATAAAGACAGAAATCAAAACTAGAGAGGTGAACACAGAACCAAAGAAGAAGAGGCTGGGGTGAGAAATGTATTTTCCCAGGAAAAGCAGGTGTTTGTGAGCGGAATTTCAGGGAAGTCTCTCTCACTCCCCTCTCCCACAGAGGCAGCAATGCTGCTAGGTTTTATGAATCTCCTAGAATTATTTATGTGCTTAAATCACGCAGAATAAGATTATCCTTCACAAATCATAGAACACCACATTTGCTTCCTTCACTCAGACTTTTCTCTCATCATTTGTAAAGGACTTCCTCTTTTTCATGGTTACATAGTATTTCACCACTGGAAAATACCACACTTCATTTAACCCATCCAGAAGCATGTTTGTCCATCGGAGGTGGGCATAACTTTGCACTCAAAAAAGGTGGGGTGCTGGAACTGAGTTTTTTTTAAGAAAAATAAATAAATAAAGTAAGGATTCTCAAAGGGCTGCACCATTTGGAGAGAAGGCTAAAAATCTGGTCACTGACTCAAGAAGCACCGTGAAAGCTTGCCACTGGCTTGTAGCCTGGATAGGAAAATAAAAACTCTCCAGTGAGAAATCAAAGCACGCAGCCTACACCACAGGCAAGCCCACACCCTGCAGCGTGGGTGCCCACGCTGAGAAACCTCCGTATACAACTGACCTGGAGCTGGAAACTTGGGACACCACTGTTTGCATAAATAAATTCTTCGGTGAGGGCATGCCTGAAATCCAAGTGAGGTGAGACTCCCACAGAACAACACACACTTGCTGTTTGTGAACGTACAGTAAATAACTTCCAACTCCCAACCACACTCAGGGAGTGCCACACAGACGACAATGGGGAGCTGATGCCCTGAGTGTTACATATGGACTCTGCTGGGGCTGAAGTCTGCCCCCTCCAGATTCGTATCCTGAAGTCCCGACTCCCAGGATTGGAATGTGACTGTCTGCAGACAGGTCTTCACAGAGGTAGTTATAGTGAAGTGAGGTCATGAGGGTGGGTCCTCACCTGTTATGACTGGTGTCCTTACACAAGGAGATGAGGACACACACAGAGAGAAGACCCTGTGCAAACACATGAAGCAGGTGGCCATGAGCAAGCACAGAGAGGCCTCAGCAGCAGCTGCCACCCACACCTTGAGCATGGACTTCTCCTCTCCAGGACTGGGAGGACCATGTCTACTGTTCAGGGCACCCGTCTTTGGTATTGGTTGTGACAGCCTTGGAGGATCTTTGGTAATAATGTATTGGCAGAGGAACCTGGAAGGGAGACCCATGGCTCCCAGCTACCTCCTCTGACTGCTTTCACAGGCAGGTGCTGGCTCCACCTGGGGTACACCCCTCGGCCTTCTCCCAACAGGCCAATCCTGTCATTTGTGTTTCTAATATTCTTCCTTCATTCAGCAACAGAGACAACTAACACTTTTCCATCCCTCAACAGAACAAAAAACTAATTCCTGTCAACAACTCATACCCTTTAATAAGCACAAATGATTCCTGCAAAAACACAAAACCTGGGAACAGTGGTTACTCCTGGTAGCACTAGGAGGAGGAGGTACCTTCACTCTTCGTAAGCGTTCCTCATCCTCAACTCTCCTGACACGCTGAGCTGGATAATCCATTGTTGAGCCCTGTGCACTGTGGAGTGTTCAGCACCCTGGTCTCTAGCTACTAGATGCCAGTAGCACCCCTAGTTGTGACCGCAAAAATGTTTTCCACTTTGTCAAATGTCCTTGAGGACAAAATGGCCCTGGTTGAGCCACACTTCTACACCTTATGCATTGTTTGGTTATTTTTTAATCATCACTCATTATTAATTATCCAAAAAGTTAAAAAATTAAAAGAAAAGAGGAAAGCCCAGCTGAGAGAAGCGATAGTCAGAAAAAATGGTTTAAAACAAAGGTGGCTAATTAGCAGCCAGGCTAAATCTAGCTATAGCTTGGTCCTCGCACAATTTTTAAGACAACATTTGAATGAGCTATCGATGTAAAAAGGAATGCTTTTGCATTTCTTGTTTTTTTTCAAAAAAATCAGATGATTTGGCTCACATCACCAGTGGATAGAGAAGCAGCTGGCCCTTTAAGTGAGAAAGAAGCCTGCAGTTGCCTCCTCCCACCCTGGCCTATTCACTGCTCTGCCTTCAGAGCTACTGTCTCTATTTGAGACGCCTGCTAAATGGGACAAGCTATTGCCATCCATTCACATTTTGGGCTCTTCGTGTCCTTCATACAACGGTCTATCCTTACCTGCCATTGGGTCTGCGCCAGGAGACAGCACGAAAATCAGAGGTGTGCAGCAACTGGAGTCACTATAAGACCCCTGGAGGTCAAATGTAGGGGCTTCAATGTACACGTTGCCCATGTGCTCAGCAATGAACTCCCGGGTGGCTGGGATCATCTTGTCGGGCCGCAAACATCGGAGGATCACCATCCTCTCCAACCCTTGAAGAAACTTCCAAATGCCAGGGAACTTCTCCTCGTGCGGGGATGCTGAGTCATAGATGAGCTTCCATTTATCAGCATTTTCTTCCAAATGTTCCATCAGCCCTTTCAATCCTGGCAACGAGGATGCACGAACCACTTCAGCCCATGCTTTCTCAGACAGCCATTCAGAAACTGGATTGGGGAAGGGGTTGTCCAGGGCAACTCCTCCAGTTAGAAGAAAGTACCAAATTTCCTCGTTAATTAGCTTTTTCTCTTTCAAGATGCCAATGGTCAGGAGGAGGGAGAAAACCAGCTTGTCCTTCTCAAACAGAGAGCGGCAGATATTGTTGTAGATGCTGAGGGTGAAGTACTCAATGATGTAGTCGATGCGTAGGTCCAGCTCGTCACTCTTCTTGCTGTGTACCAGCGACTGCATGTAGAGGTTGATGAACCATGTCAGGGAGTACTGGTACATCGGCTCGATGTTGGCCAGGTCAGAGATGCAAAAAAAGATGGTGGCAGAGTGGACAGCCACTGGCTTGTAGCCCATCCGAGTCTGGTCAATCTGCATCTCTGTCACCGAAGCAATTTCCTGTTTCTCACAGATCTCTTCAGATAGCTCCTTGGAGGAGGACAGGACCTTGATGGCAGTCTCATCTTCCAGGATGTTGCCCTCTGACAAGGAAAGGACCTCTAGGATCTTGTCTTCAATTTCTTTTAACTGCTTCTTGTTCTTGGCACTTTCCACGATCAACTTGTTCTTTTTCTCTTCCAGTTCTGGCTTCTCCTTGGCAGCCACGATGCCAAGCAGCTGATCTTGGAGGCCCAGGGGAGTGATCATGAAGTTAAGGAGGCAGACTTTCACAGCGACTTCAGGGAGGTAATGTGGGTTCCTCAAGCGAGTTGTGATGTATAGTTTGAAGTCTTGGGAGTATTCAATGATGTTTTCACCCAGCCGCATGTACTCTATCCCTTGCTGCCTGAATGTGGACTTAAGCAGGATGGGCTCAATGAAGGCATCCAGCTCTGCCCCCACGTTCTCTAGTAGGACAGGGGTGCCCAACTGCAGGGCATTCTCCAGTGTCCTCACATAGTTGCTGTCTGAGAACTTGGTGACAGACAGCTTGTTCACTTTCTCCATGTTCTTGATCCACTTATTGGCTTGCCCCTGAGGGTCAATCATCAAGGCCCAGCGTCTGGAATTGGAGACAATGATGCCATTGTCGATGGAGAAGGAATCAACAGGCAGCCCAGCGATCTGCCAGGCTCGGGTTTTTATTGGATCTCCTAATGTGTGGCTGAGACTGAAGTCACTGGAGCCAGGGATAACCCTGTTATTACACTGGGCTAGCCACTGCTTTTGGCACTTGGCCCGATAATCCACAGTAAAGGCCCCCAGGTAGGCCACAGTCCCCGCAGACACCAGCACATCCCCGGTCAGATTAATATAGCGGATCCCCAGTTGCCGGGCAGCCTCAGTCCATCGGTCCTTCTCTCCCCCAAGACCGCTGATGAGTTTTTCTGCCCTGATGAGCTTTTGGGAGCAGATATCAATGTTTTCTTCCAAGATCATCTTCTTGGTGTTCATTTCATCAAATTCATCATTCAGGGCCTGTAGGCGGTCCTCCACCAGCTTCAGCTCTGCTCTCTTCAGGTTCAGCTTCTGCATCTGGATGTCTAGCTTCCCCTCCGCCTCCCTCAGCCGCTCTCGCTTGGGAGCAACTACCTTGGCCACGCGGTCATACACCTCCATGGCCCTCACCCACTTGCACAGACCCTCACAGGCAGATGACACGTTTTTAATGACGGCTGGCTGGAAATCTGGGTGGTCGATAAATCTTTCTCGGATCCGTTTCATGATCATTAGGGGGATGTTGTCTTTGTCATATGTCTTAAGGCTTTCCAGGAACTTCAGATCTCCAAGAATCTTTCTGGATACCCCCCAGTAATCTTCTATCATTTTGCCTGTGAGATGAGCAAAGGGATAAGACCATCATTAAGGTTTCTGACTGAGACTTAAAGCTTTGCAGTGAGGGTTCCTCAGACCTGGCAAAAAACCTCAAACCCTCCAGAGGACTTTAAGGGCAGAGAAAAAACTCTGCACGATGTCACAAAGATGGATCTGTCTTATATATATTTGTCCAAAACATAGGATGTGCTCCGCCAAGAGCATTTGATCATGTAAACCATGGGCTTTGGGTGAACCACATAGGTTTGGTGTGGCGGCAAGTGCTGATAATGCATGGGAGAGGCTGTGCATGGGTGTGGGCAGGGGAATATGGGAAACCTCTTTGATGTGAATTTAAAGCTGCTTTAAATACAAAATCTAAATAAAAAAAGGAAAGTCTAAGCTCCTCATCATGGTCTGGGAGGGGTGACCTCACCCCTCATGGGTGCCTTGCTCTTCCGACGGCAGTCACGAATGGCCTTCCTTCCCTGCCTCGTTGTCCCGATGCTTCCCTACATGAGCTGCGTATGGCCTGCAGCTGGCTCCTGACCAGACTGTGAACTCATTTTAGAAACCACCCTCACGGGCCACAGAGAAGTTTCCCTAGATGACCCCCCAACGAGCAGCCCTGCACCTGCCCCCAGCATTGCTCTTCACCTCAGCTGCTAGAGCGCCCATTCTTTTTACAGCATTTGTTGTGAGCTGTGACTTTTTGCTTACTTTTTATTGCTGGCCTCTCCCTCCCAGTGGTGAGTGGGGCTGTGTTTACTGTTCTCCGGCACAGTGCCTGAGACTCCGTCATCCATAGTATGTACTGAATGAATGTTGCTCCTCATCCCAGCCATAGATAGAGGGCAAAGGAGCCACGGACTTGTGTTTTGAATATTCTTTTTCACGTTTCAGAGGTGGGTTGGATGGAATCCAAAGCATCCTCTTCATGAGTGAGTAGGGCCCGAGAGAAGGGGAGGGTGGGAAAGAAGACTGCAGCTGGACAGAGGCCCTCTGCGACCTGCCAAGATGAAACTGGGACCTGTTCTCCTTAGCCTGCATCACGCTGACCCAGGGCTGAGTGAGCCTGACTTCATCCCAGGCGCTCCTTTAAAGGCTGACAGATGGGAAGGCTAGAGGCCTTTTGGCTCATGGCACTGTAACTGTCACTCATCCAAACAAGTGTCCATGAGCCCTGGCTGTAGGGCTCAATTGTTTGGAGTGTTGTCCACGGTGAAGGGTTTGATTTCAGGTCAGGGCACATGCCTAGGTTGCAGTTGGGCAACCGATTGGTTTCTGTTTCACATTGATGTTTGTTTTTTCCCTCTTCTCTCTCTCTCTCCCTCTTTCTCTCAAGTCAATAAAAAAGTCCTTGGGTTAGCATTAAAAAAAAAAAAAGCTGTACTTGAGGCATCATGTTAAGTACAACAGGTCAAACGTGTCCTGTTTCTAATGCAAGCACAATAGTCACATATTCCTGTGGAGGTTTCTGTTTGCTGTCAGGGAAGTGGCCTGCTCTGTTTAAATTCAGGATGCCCAAACTGAGCAATTGCTCATCTGCTGCATACCGCTGTCTGGCTGCAGGCTGCAGGCTAAGGGAACTTTGCACGTATGTGTGTGGCCTTTGAGACAGAAAGGTGAACCATGGGTCCTGTGCAGATCATCAGTGACTCAAGAAGGGAAATGACTTTTGTGATCTGGCCATGATTCGTTCACCATTCTGAACCCTGGCTGCACCTTTGAACCACACAGAAGTTCAAAAAAATTCTAATTTATGCCAAGGCCATGCTGACCAACTGAGTGAGGATCCCCATGGCCCTTGAGGCCCCGCTGGTAGGGCTCAGGCTTCAGCCTCTTCATGCCCTGCTGGTCCTTGGTGCTGGAGTGGAGACGTGCTGGCTGGCTCACCTTGCTCAGCCCCACTGAACACATCACACCTGCTGCCCTAATGGACCCCAGCCAAGTCCACACCTGGCTTGTCCATTCCCTCTCCCCTCTGCATCCCCTTCATGGGCTTTCGGCCAATACCACCAGGAAAGAGGGAGTGCTAACCAATGGGAAGCAGAAGCCTCAACCTTGTTCAATTCCAAGGCACCTGTCTTGATACAAGAGCTTACGTAGAATTCAGATTTTAAGGAGACTGGATATTTACCTATTAGTGAGTCTAGTCTCACTTACATAAGGTGCTTTTCTCCCACCCCTGGAATCCTGGTCTCCCCACCTCCCTCCCACTCTGCTTCTGCCTCCCTCTGCTCATCTCTCTGACTCGGATTCTCCTCTGCAAGCTCCTATCCCCTTCACTCTTCTCCTGCAGTGTCTTTGTCTCCTTCCTCCACTTGCTCTACATTTGCGTGTGTCCCCCTGTACCTCTGCGTCTGTCTCCATTTCTCTTCACAGCGCCATGTAATTATCTCCTGTTTCTCTGTTTGACACTGTGCACAAGTCTCTCCCCATCCTCTCCCTGTCGCTGTCTCTATCCACCTCCTAATTCTTCCCCCTAGGATCTCTCCCTGTCCATGATCTCTTTGTGTGTATGTGCCTGTGGGCTCCATGACTTTTAGCTTTGTAATGATTTGCAGGCAGGAGTTTTGACTGCTCAGCTCTCCTGCGACACCAGCATTTTCCTGGCTCCTGGGAGGAGAGGGGCGGTGAGGAGACACAAGGGAGCTCTCTGGTCTGGAGCACATGCACAGCCTGGCACCCCTCTCGCTTCTTCTGGGATTGGCACACTGCGTGTGTGTGTGTGTGTGTGTGTGTGTGTGTGTGTGTGTGTGTTTACCGCTGCCACTGGGGTCCGGCTTCCTCTCAGGTCTCAGCCCTTTCATGACACAGATGCTCTCCATGACCAGCTTGACGGGGCCTGGGGGGTTCTGCATCGACTTCACCAGGGAGATGTCTGCTGGGTTCAGGGTGTCGAGTGCAGCCAATGCGGCCTCCAGTGCTGGCATGGCCTCGGCCAGGTCCCCCTCACACTCATCCTGCAGGCAGCAAGGGGACGAAGGGTTAGCACAGCGCCTGGCATGCCTGGTGTGGGAGGATTCAGCTCTACTTCTGGAGAAAACTGTCCTGGAGAGCATGGGTGAGGCCCTGCCCAGGCCGCTCCTTCAGGAAGGTGCAGGGTAGCCTGCATAGCCCTTGGGGGCTGCAGCCTAGATGCCTTGGATATTTAAGAATTCAGATGGTTTGTAATCTTTTAAAAAATCAAGCCTTTGTTTTTTAAAAAATCCCCCAGAGATATAAGCAGTGGGGACCAAGGATGGGTTGAGAGATGAAGGGTGAGGCTTCACAGGTGAGTGACAGATGGGAATAGGGTCAGGGGGTCAGGACCAGTTTAGGGAAGATTAAGGTGCATGGTGTGGGGGTGGGAGGTGTCGGGTTGGAATCATTGTGGGTCAGTGATGGGAAGGGTAGGGTCAGGAACAGGGGGAAGTGGCTCTGGCGGATGCAAGGCCAAGTGTAGGAGTGAGGAACAGGATAGACAGGAGTTGGATAGCAACATCTGGAAGGAGATATTATTTCTTCACTTAAAAACAAATTTAACACAATGAAATATCATCCATAAAAATATTGATTCATGAAATAACACAGATAACCCTTGAATACTTTATGCTGAGTGACAGGAGCCAGACACAGAACCCTAGCTGCCACATAATCCCATTTACATGAAATGTGGGGAGAAATCCTGTGAAGTCGGTGAGTAGATGCCAGGGGTGGGAGGGAAGTGGGGGGCTGCTTTGTGGGGAGGTAAATATTCCGGATTTAAATAATGCTGATGGTTGTACAACTCTGTGAAAATACAAAAAGCCATCAAATTGCATAATTTAAAAGGGTGGATCTAATGGTATGCGAGTTATGTCTCAAATAAAAAAAGAAAGCTTAACATTATAAAACTTTTAGAATAGGAAGGGATCTTATAGATTAGTTAGAGGTACAATGACTAAATAAGAAAGAAAAAGAAGAAAAGAAAAACAAGGTTTTAGGAAGCAAATGAGTTAGCTCAGGTTCCGAAGCTGGTCAGTTATGGCACCAAGCTCCACACCTGTCTCCCAGCTTTGCCCGCAGCTATAGTGATTTCCAGTGGCATGGAGTGCAGCCTGCAGCCCAGGGTGATCCCTAGCAGGTGATCTGACTGGACTCCACAGGGAGCTTCAGTCTGAGGCAGAGCAGTGAGTGCTGCATCTAGATCCTGTAGGTTATGATGATGAGTGAACAGTCCTACTTTCCCACATATGTGTGTGTGTATGTATGCATGTATGGGTACGTGTATCATGGATTCTTTATTTTAAGCTGTCTGTTCTCTCATAAACCTATAGCAATGATTTATTTAGCTCCATTACCTTGAAACAACCCCACCCTTAAACAAGCCATGTCCATATCCCTCTATTTACTGAACAAATGGCCAGTCCCGGGCCATTCCATTTACCCCAGGTCAGCCGTGGGATGTGCACGAGTGGGGCGGAGGAAGAACCAGCCTGGCCCAACTCCCTTGCAGTGGCTGCATAGCTGGGTGCAGGGACCGGAAGTCAGGGCTCTCCCTCAGGGCCCAGGCCTGGGTTCCAGCTGCTTGCTCGTCAGGCGTCTCAAACTTGCTCTCATTGTGACATTGCCTGCCAGCTGATTCCCCACCCTGAGCGCATGGGTGCCCCTCCCCAGGCCACCCAGAGAGTCTGGTCCTCGGTTTGGTGGGGCATGGGCCCTGCACTTCGAGCTCCAGGTGAGTCTGCTCGGCAGTTTCCTGGGGCAAGTCAGGGGCACCCCCAGGGCACCCGAAGCACTGAGAGCAGGCAGGGCCAGAGCAGGGCTACTTGGTGGCAAACCATCTGCCTAACATGGTTTGGCAGTAACTATATGATATCTGGGGAAAACATTTTGGATATGCTGCTAAGAAAATTTTTAAAGCATGACATAAATTGCAACCATGCTATGACAGCAATGATGGAAAAGGTATTAAAGATGACTTTAGTTTTTGTTTTTTGGCTAATCCTCACCTAAAGTTATTTTTCCTATTAATTTTTAGACAGAGTGGAAAGGAGGGAGGGAGGAAGAAAGAGAGAGAGGGGAAGAGAGAGAGGAACATCAATGTGAGAGAGACACATTGATTGGTTGCCTCCTGAAAACACCTTGACCAGGGCCAGGGATCGAACCTGCAACATGCTCTTGCCTGGCAATTGAACTTAAGAGACTTCGATGCAACAGCAGACGCTATAACCATTGAGCCACTGGCCAGGGCTAAAGCTGACTTCCCAGCAGGGCTGTGTGACGCTGTTGGAATGTGCCCAGCTCTGCAGTAATCCTGGCATCACTTGTCCTCACTAGGAAACATGATTCATTAACTTAAAAGAATCGGGCAGTTTAAGCCACTGCTGTACTTATGGGGCCTGCATTTTGTTAGCTAGTCCCCTCATCTCCTAGCAGGGCACCCTCCAGGGTCTCCCTCCCGGGGTGAAATCAGCCCAGGACTGCAGCCCTCGAGGCTCAGAAAAGAACTGGACACCACATAAAGCTTCGGGGACTCACACAACACAGCCTTCTTTCCCTGACTCACCTCCTGGACCTCATTTCTGTCCTGGGGGATGGCAGAACACTGCCCTCCCTTCCCAGCCCAACCAGGAGTGAGTTGGGGGTCGCTCTGCACCCTCCCTGGCCCTCCTGTCCCAGGAACTCTGCTCCCCTCACTCGGCAGAGCAGAGGCCTAGCTGTGAGGCACCACGCATGGCGACAGACTGGCCTTCCTCCAGGCAAGTCCTAGCACAGGGTAAAGAATCATGCCAGGGGATAACCATGTACTCAGGGTGGGGAATCACCTGGCTAACATGGGCCCTTGAGCTGGTGTGTTGGACACACGTGACATGCCTTTGTTTCACTTTAGTCTCCCTGGTTTACAGATGAGGAAGCTGAGCAAATGCTGAGCCCTGAGGTGCCTGGTTCTACCAGAAGGAGCTGCAAACGAATGTACCTCCAGGGCCAGGCTGGCCGACACGGGCAGCGCCATCCACACCTGACAGCTGCACCCAGGAAGGGGTCTTGGGTCCCCATGCTTGACTTTTGTTCTCAGAAAAACTGACACTTTAGAAATCTTACTTGCAATCTCTTGATTTTTAAAAGTTGATAATTATTCCAAGGTCACAAAAGAAAAAGTGTGTGTCACAGTGAGCCCCTCTGCCTTGGCCACACCCTCATTGCGTGACACTGAGACCAGGGGTTGGACCCCACGTATCTTCGTGAGGCCAGGCCTCAGGACTCATCAGAAGGTGCCAGCCTGGAAGGCCTGTCCTTGAGGAGCTGCCCTATTATTTATTGACCCTGGAAGCCAGACACAGGCCACTCTGGTTCATTCTCCTATTATAAGAATGGCCAAAAGGATTTTCTAACTGCTAATTGGGAGCATTCGGACAAGCCTGTTACACCAAGTGCCGCACCCTGGGGTCCAGTCCCACTCTCTGGCTGCACAGCTGTGGCAGAATATGCTGTTGACTCTTGGATACTGTCCTGTCACTCCTGTGCCCAAGGCTGCTAGTGGAGCTGTGCAGCTCAAAATGCTTTGAGAGATCTATAGCTTCACCGGAGTGTCAGCCAGGCTTTTCTGCAATAGCTAGGAGCAGGAAACGCCTGCCCAGGACCGGCAAACAGAGTCCTCAAGGTCACAATCCGTCCTTCAACCAACATTCGTTCCACCCTATGACATGCCAGGCACACAGGAGCAAAGATGTGATGGAGGAGGAGGAGGTGTTTAATCTGGAGGAGGAGCATTCTCGGCAGAGCCACCAGCCGGTGCAGGACCCTAGGAGAAGTGTGCCTTGTGTCTTTTTAAGGAATAGCCAGGAGACCAGCATTGCCAAAGCAGAGTGAGGGTCTCCTGAAGATGAGGGTTGGTCATACTGGGTCGTGTGGGCCTGACTCTGAGAGAGACAGGGACTTCTAACATGGCCATGCTCCCTGGACACAGCTGGGGGTCAGGGAGTACGCTCACCACCCAATAGCTTGTGCTGCTGGGACATTCACCCGCCCTTCCCAAGCCTCACTGTTCTCATCTGCAGGATGGGCGACCACACAAGTCCCCCAGAGCTTGGGGGGCTCCCCGCTCCCCAGCCCTTTGTACCTTGATGCCCTGAGCAACGGCGGCAGCAGCGTTGGATTCTTTTTCGTCTGCCTGCACCAGGAGTTTCTTGGCATCGACTTCGATGGTCTCCTCTTCAATTTTCACCATCATGTTGGCGGTCTCCTCAGACGTCTGGATGAGCTGGGGTTGGAGTGCAGTCAGCTCCACTTGCATGACAGCCACCTAGCAAGGGGACCGAGAGGCAGGTTTGAAACCACCCTCCAACCTATGTATTTGCAGAAAGTTTTACTTTAACGGGGTCTGTTGTTGGCTGGAGTCACCTCTGATCTTTCAATGCTTAGTCACGGTTCACACCAGGCATTGCAGACACCGGTCACCTGCTCGGCACTAGACACATAAACTTAAAACCTATCAAGAATCCTTTCTCATGGCTGAGCCCACCTTCTAGTGTTGGGGGCAGGAGAGGGAGAGCAAGAGCAAGTTAGGGAAATCTACTTTATTTATATATTCATTAATTTATTTGAGAAAGAGGGAGAGAAACATTGATTTGCTGTTCCATGTATTTATGCATTGTTTCCTGTATGTGCCGAGATCAAGGATCAAACCTGCAACCTTGGCATATCTGGGTGATGCTCTAATCCAGCGTTTCTCAACCTGTGGGTTGCGACCCTTTTGGGGGAATGACCCTTTCACAGTGGTCACCTAAGGCCATCAAAAACATATTTACATTATGATTCATAACAGTAGCAAAATTACAGTTATGAAGTAGCAACAAAAATAATTTTATGGTTGGGGTCACCACAACATGAGGAACTGTATTAAAGGGTGGAGGCATTAGAAAGGTTGAGAACCACTGCTCTAATCAAACAAGGTCCCAGTCAGGAAAAGCCTACATTTTTTTTTCAAGTCTGTGAAGGAAGCACTTGTGGCTGAGATGCGTGGGATGGAAGGAACTTGCAGGGCGTTTGCCTCTCCAAAACATTTGAATGGCATGAGCACCTCTGACAGGGGGCAACTGGTTACTGCAGGGTGAGGGGCAACTCAATGCTTTAGATGTTTCCAATGTAGAGCTGGGGCTTCCCCCCTCCATGCCCCTCTCTCCCCCGCCTCCTGGCAGTCCCACCCACTGGCCCTGGTTCTGCATCCTTATGTGAAGAGGGTTTGGGAAGCGTGGGGAGAGAAGCAGGCGCCCTGGCCTGGCCATGATACGGCTCTGGACCATGCGGGTCTGACTCTTAGTTCCGGCCTGACCTCTTGAGGCACTGACTCACTGGGATGCGTGACTGTGGGCAAGTCACCTGGCCTCTCTGCGTCTTGGGGTTTCTGGGTGAGCTTTCCTATACACAGCACTGAGCCTGCAGAAGGCTCACGGGATATCACCTGGCAACTTCATTCTCTCTCTCTGAAAGCAAAGGATCCTGGTTGGACCCAGCTCGCTGGGAACAGAGCATGAAGGATGCCCCTATATCCTCCCTGGCCCTGAGCTGCAGTGTTCATGGATTTGCTGGGCTCAGCAATAGGCCAACCTACTGGCAAACCTTCAGTTGTCTCGGACCTTTGTTGGTGCTGAAAATCCTTATCTTAATGTGGCTCTCACTTTAGATGGCTGGTCAAGATGGTCTGTCTGAGCACAAATGAATAAAAATTCATATGCCAGGCATTTGGTATTTGTGCCTACTTTTCAAATCCTCGTGATAGCTCTACAAAGCACAACTATCACCTACTAACAGAAGAGGACACATCCCCAGGAGGTAGGTGAGTTGAGAGCTGGGATTGGAGCCCAGGACTCTAACTGCACAGAGCCTGCTACTAACCATGGCCTTTTCCAGCCTAGTGGCACCTGGCAGGGTCAGGGCCAGGGTAGGACAACGAGGCATTTACCTTGGGCACAATATTCAAGGGGGCACCAGAAAACTAGTACCCTGATAAATACTATTTTGTTGCAATATTTTAAGTCAAAATTAATGCCCCAAATCCATGATGAACAAACTACTGAAATCTTGAGTAAAGACAACTCAATGTGCTGAGCATGGGAGGAGGCTGTGAGGATACCCTGCAGGGCGGGGATGCCAGGCATGGCAGCACCTGGACAAGCCCCTCTGCGCCCACCACCCTTGGCCTCTGCCCCTGCTCTGTGGTGGTCATTCTCACCTGGGAAGCTGCGAACTCAAGTTTCTGCAGGCCTGTCAGGTAGCGGCTCCTTATCATGTCAACCTCTTGCCTCTTGCTATTCAAGAGGGTCTTGAAGGTTAGGATCAGCTCAAGGTAGGAGGTGGGGGTGACATAATTATATCTGCGAAGCGTATTGTAGTAGTCGAGTGACAGCTCCTTCACGCTCTCCTGGAAGTATTTGCACATGGAGACGACCCTGCCAGGGTAGAGGCAGTGGGTGAGGCCAGAGACACCAGCATGGCTCTGGGTACAGATGTGAGGATATGCGAAGGTGCCATGGGTGGGCCCGCAGAATCCAAATCCTCCGATGTAGGTCAGCAGAGCCACCAGAAGGACTGGAGAGGTTTATATTCTTACTGAATGATCTTGGATCAGGTGACCCTAACCTCTGGTCACTCTGTGGTCACCAGGCTGGGCAGGAGCTCTTACCTTGGGCATTGATGAAGCCTCTGGACTTTGCAGAATGATGTTTGTAAATACAAAAAGTAAAATAGGATCACACAGGAAAACAACTATATTAAAATAGAGTTTTTCAAAATATTTTAAAAACCAAATTTGTTTTATAGTCACATATACGTTTAGCAAGAAGGGTCAGCACATTTTTTCTCTGTCGCAACTACTTAACTCTGTTGTTGTGTCTGAAGAAGGGGGCATGATTCCAATACAATTTATTTACAAACAAGCAAACAAACAAACAGGCTGCAAACTGGACCTGTAGGAATCATCGTTTCTAACTGCTGCATCGAATAACATTGGGCAGCATGCTGGAAGCTGCTGAGTATCTGTAATGACTATGAAAAAGCCCATGTTATTTTTATTGGTAACAAAGTCACAGGTCCTGTTAATACTACTGCGTTTACTGCCTACATTCATCATGGAAGAAAATGCAAAATCCCAGCTGGATGTGAGAATGAGATGTAGATTTCCCCCCATTCATATTCACTCAGCCAGGAGTTCTATTCATGGGTCTACAGACCCAGGCCAAGTCTTCTGGCTTACAGAACAAAGTCCAACATTCTTAAGGCAGAACTGAAAGCCATGCCCACTCCGAACTCCACTTGCTTCTTCATGTCCCATCCATTCATCCAATGCCACTAAGGACATAGAGGCAGACAATGCAGGTGGCACGGCTCAGTCCTTCATGGGACACCCAGGGTTTGACAGCCTTATCTGTTCCCTTATCCCAGCTTTTTATTTGTTTTCGTGGATCTGTACTTTGCACATCAAAAGTAAGTTTGCTTTACCCTCAAGAACCCATTCTACCACCCTGGCCCTGGCAGAGGCTGCCCTGCTGAGAATAAGAGCTCTAAGACAATAGAATAATGATATCACTATACAAGCAGTCCTCGGGTTACCTCCAACTCGATGATGTATGTTGTTTCATGGTTATATCACCATCTCCCATTTATTTATATAAAAAAAGTTCTATCTTTTAGACATATGTGCTTTATGTTTTTTATTATTTATTTACCACAAGTGAAGGTCAGAAATCATTATCTTTCTTTTTTACATTTTTTTTTACTGTGTCACTTTATTACTGGTGTGTATGTGCTCCATGTGAGTGACATAGGTGCTTATGTAGGTGGGTTCCGACTTATGATGAAAATCGTGTTACGTTGCCATAGGAGCAGATCTCTCATGTAACCCGAGGACCTACTGTATTTAGGCTCTTACAGCTGTGGCATCAGTACATTCCCAGGGCAATCTCAAACAATACAGTTCTACTCTTTTTCAGAAAAAATGTTTTATTTATTAAATATCTAACTAAACGCGATTTAAAAGTGTTTTATTTATTAAGTAGCTAACTAAGTGTGACTAAAAGTATAAGACTTTTAAATCTAAATTGAGAAATCTTAAAACAAGAATAGAGCAAATATCTGGATTTTCAATTCAGAATATATGCTTGGGGTACTAAAATGCAGCTAACACTTACGCTATCCGAATATTGTCATCAAGTTCCACATCTTCCAGAAATTTGTTAGCCACCAACTCCAGGGCATCCATGGGCCAGGACTGGAACCAATCAATCGTGCAGCAATTGATGAGTGAAGGGAACATTCTTAGGCGGTTCCGAAAGGCATCCCCAATTGGGCTCATGGCTAATGAGAAACAGACCTTTTTAGTCCCCTTCCTCCGTGGAGGCACAGGGCAGACCCTCTTGGGTTTTACCAAGGACTCTGTGAGTGGGCATGTTCCCTGCTGTGCCCCAGGACTGTAACTGGAAATAGTCATGATGAGTGTCTGGGAAGAAGGGAAGGGAGGAGGATCATGGCATATTTTCATGAAGTTCTGTTATGGGAATTCAGTGACTGGTCTCCCATTCTTATTATTGTCCTTTCCAGACCCTTAGGGTCCATTTTTCAGAATGATTTGAGCCCTTTGATCTACTTGCCACAGCTCTTGTACACAGCTCCTTAAGAGGTATGGAGGCATCAGCTTGTCTCCATCCTATCCAGCCACAAATTTGGGGGTCTATACCCCAAATGTCATTCATTTTTTACTTAGATTCAAGGTGGTAGAGAAAGTGTGATGCACAGGTAGATGTGTGAGAAGGTCAGTGTGTTTGAAGGAGAAAGAGAGAGGGAAACTTGGTTTGAGACCAGAGTGGAGAGGATATAAGGACAGTCTAGCAGAGGACCTTATAAACCATAAGGGAGGAATTTGGGTCTTCATCCTAATAGAAAGAAATTTAAGTGTTTTAATTCTTGGGCATGCATGTATGTGCGTGATCATATTTGTAATCTATGAGAAAACCCCATCCTGGCTCAGTGGGACAAAAAGGTCTGAGCGGACAAGAGTAGACATAGAGGGCCTAGTTAGAAGGCTTTAGAGGTGAGGCCTGGGGAGGTAAGTGGCTCAGCCTGTGTGGGTTTCTCCCTTCTCACCAAGGACAATGTGAAGGTTCTTCTTCACCCGCTCAATAAAGAAGTTATACATAGACAGAGGGGTGACATCAATCTTCTCGCCTGCTGTCCTGGCTGCTGTTTGCATCTTCTCAACAAGGTCTGCCTTCTCGTCTGCAGGGAAGATGTTGGGCACATCACCTGTGTTCAGAAGCATGTTTATGTCCTCTACAAAAGACTCATCTTTGACCTGATTGTCAGTGAAAAGGAATACGGTGCTCTTGGTGGCCACGCCGACCTGCAGCATGATCTTCTTCAGGTCCTCCCGCCAGTCGAGGCTTGAGTAGCTCTTTGTGATCTCAATCTGGTACAGCTCGTATGAGTTCATGAATGTGGATAATTTGCTGGCACTCTGCCGTCCACTGCCCCCAATGCCCACCAGAAGCAAGTGGCCTTTGTCCTGCTTCAGGACCCTGCAGATTCTAGAGATGTGCTCAATGGCAAATCTGAACATGACCAAGGACATGGGGGCCTTGCTGATGTTGTTGAATTCGTCTAGGTAGTATTCCATGACCACTGTGAGTTGTTTCAGGTCTGTGATCTCATCATAGATTTTGGGGTCACTATCAGGTTTGAAGTAATCTCCAAAAAAGAGGCTATGGATATTATCATCGACAATTTTTCCAGTGGGCGATAGGTGGATGAGAACCTGTGGAAAAGGTATATGCCAGCCAGGCACTGAGCCAGTGGCCCAACCAGGATGGCAAGGGGAGGTATAGAGGAAGGGAACAGGAGGTGAGCATGTCTCCCTCAAGTACCTTCTTCAAAGTCATGGTTCATTAACAGTTTAAAAAAACAAAACATGATATGTAGGTCTGATGGTTATAAAGACTATAATGAAACAACATTAGCAAAAGGCATGTAAAGCGAGGGTCATGCTTGATAAGTAGTTAAGACATTGGTGGTTAGACTGTAAGTTTCCCCACAGGCCTCAAAGGAAGACAGCATTTTTAAAAGTACTTACTCTGAAAAAAATAAAGGAAAAATGCCAGCAGAATAGACAGATGTGTCCCTAACCTTGTCCCAGAGCAGACAGAAGGAACAGCTGAGGATCACATAGGGAGTATTTGTTGGCGAGTTGAGGGACAGCTATACTCCAGGAGAAGGTGGGGGACTGCTGGATGGGGCTCTACTGACCAGGCAGCCCCTATTGCCATTGGGTTCCAACCTGGAGCCTCCAGCTTAGATGCAGAGACAACACGACCTTGAAGGGGATGATGGATGTTTTTGGAAGTCTGAGAATCTACAACTACTGCACCCACAAAGCAGCTGCAAAACCCAGGGCACTGGTCCCCAGTTGGCACAAACACATGGATTCAGAGGAGCTCTACAATCCACCATGGAAAGGTCAGATTTTGCCTGAGATGAAGAGAGAGAACTACATAACCAGACACCCAGAGAAGAGAGACCATGGGGAGACAGAGAAACAGCCCGCATATAAAAGAAAAGCAGGCATCACCAGAAAAGTAAATAAATGAAATGGAAGCAAGCAACCTGCCAGAGAAAGAATTCAGAAAAATGGTAATAAGGTAGCTGAAAAGAATGGAAGATAAATTCCACAATATGGGTAAGTACCAAGAGAAAATGAAGAAGAACCAAGAAAAAATGAAAAATGACATCGCTGCTGTAAAGAACTCAATAGAAAGCATCAAGAGTACACTAGAAGAAGCAGAGGACCTCATCAGTGAGGTAGAACACAATGTAGGAAATAATACTCAAGTAAAACGGCTTCTAGAAAAAGAAAATTAAAAAGCAGGAGGAGAGTCTAAGGGAACTTTGGGACAACACGAAACAAAACAACATCTGCATAATAAGGGTGCCAGAGGAGAGGAAACTGAGCAAGGAATAGAAAATTTGTTTGAAGAAATAATGACAGACAACTTCCCTGTATAGGGAAGAAAAAAACCCACACAAATCCAAGAAGCTCACAGAGTCCAAAGCAAAATGAACCCCAAAAGACTGACTCCAAGGCACATTATAATTAAATTGGCAAACACCAATGACAAAGTAAGAATCTTAAAAGTGGCCAGAGAGAGACAGAAAGTTACCTACAAAGGAACCTCCATCAGACTAGTGACTGATTTCACAACAGAAACTCATCAGGCTAGAAGGGAATGGAATGAAATATACAAAGTCATGCAAAGGAAGGGTCTGAATCCAAGAATACTGTACCCAGCAAGGTTATCAATCAAAATTGAAGGTGAAATCAGGAGCTTCCCAGACAAAAAAGAACTAAGGGAATTTATTACCACCAAACCAGCAATGCAAGAAATGCTAAAGGGTCTGCTGTAAAAAAAAAAAAAGAAAGAAAAAGAAAATAAATAGGAAGCAAAAAAGGAACACAGGAGTAAAGAATAAAAATGGTGACAAATAAGTACCTATCAATAATAACTTTAAATGTAAATGGATTAAGTGCTTTCATCAAAAGACAAAGGGTAATGAATTGGATAAGAAAACATGACCCATGTATCTACTGTATATAAGAAACCCACTTCAGAAAAAAAGACACACACAAACTGAAGATGAAGGGATAGAAAAGGTTTTCAGGCAAATGGATATAAAAATAAAAAGCTGGGATAGCAATACTTATATCAGACAAATTAGATATCAAAGTGAAGGACATAACAAGAGATAAGGAAGGCCACTTCATGATACTAAAGGGATCAATCCAACAAGAAGAAATAACTGGTAAACATATACACACCCAATATAGGAGTACCTAAATACATTAAAACAAACAAACAAACAAACCAAAAACAAAAACAAAAACAAAAAAACACCTCTTGGAGGATATCAAGGGAGAGATTGACAGCAATACAATCATAGTAGGAGACTTTAATGCCCCACTATGACAAATCCTTTAAACAAAACATCAGCAAAGAAATATCAATCCTAAATGCCTCACTAGACCAGATGGAATTAATTGACATCTTCAGAACATTTCACCCCAAAGCCACAGAATATACATTCTTCTCAAGTGCACATGGGTCATTTTCAAAGAGAGACCACATGTTGAGTCATAGGCAAAGTCTCTTCAAATTCAAGAAGATAGGAATCATATCAAGCATCCTCTCAGATCACAGTGACATAAAACTGGAAATCAACTACAATATAAACAATCCAAAGAGATCAAACACATGGAGACTAAAGAGCATGTTATTAAACAATGACTGGGTTACAAGAGAGATCAAGGAAGAAATAAAAAACATCATGGATACAAATGGCAATAAAAACACAACAATCCAAAAATCTATGGGACACAGCAAAAGCAATCTTGAGAGGGAAGTTCCCTTTCCTTCCCTTCCTATTTCTTCCCTGCCCTTCCCTTCCCTTCCTCTCCCTTTCCCTACTGCAAAAAACAAGAAACAATGATAATAAGTTACCTAACCCTACAACTCAAAGAGTTAGAAAGAGAGCAAGAAGAAAAGCCCAATGTAAGCAGAAAGAAGGAAATAATAAAGATCAGAGCAGAGATAAATAATATAGAGACAAAAGAAACAATACAAAAAAAATCAACAAAACCAAGAGCTGGTCCTTTGAAAGGCTAAACAAGGTTGATGAACCCCTAACTAAGCTCACCAAGAAGCAAAGACAGAGGATCCAAATAAACAAAATCAGAAATGAAAGTGGTGAAATAACAACAGACCTCACCAAAATACAAAGGATTGTTAAAAAATACTATGAACAACTCTATTCCAACAAACTGGACAACCTGGAGGAAATGGACATATTCCTAGAAAAATATAACCTTCCAAAACTCAATCAGGAAGTGTCTAAATATCTCAATAGGCCAATAACTATGGATGAAATTGAAGCAGTCATCAAAAGGCTTCCAGCAAACAAAAGCCTGAGGCCAGACAAGCTACACAGGGGAGTTTGACCAAACATTCAATGAAGAATTAAAACTTATCTTCCTCAGACTATTCAAAAAACTTCAAGAAGAAGGAACACTTGCAAGCTCCTTCTATGAAGCCAGCATCACCCTAATATCAAAAGCAGATAAAAACAACACAATGAAAGAGAATTACAGGCCAATATCCCTCATGAACATAGATGCCAAAATCCTCAACAACATTCTAGGAAATTGGATCCAGCAGTACATCAGAAAGATCATATACCATGACCATGTAAGATTTATCCCAGGAATGCAAGGATGGTACAATATCTGCAAATCAATAAATTGAGAGATAAAAATCACAAAGTCATATCAATTGATGCAGAAAAAGCATTTGACAAAATCCAATACCCTTTCTTTTCTTTTTTTAAAATATATTTTATTGATTTTTTACAGAGAGGAAGGGAGAGGGATAGAAAGTCAGAAACATCGATGAGAGAGAGACATCCATCAGCCGCCTCCTGCATACCCCACACTGGAAATGTGCCCGCAAGCAAGGTACATGCCCCTGACCGGAATCGAACCTGGGACCCTTCAGTCCACAGGCCGATGCTCTATCCACTGAGCCAAACCGGTCTTGGCCCAACATCCTTTCTTGATAAAAACCCTCAACAAGGTAGGAATAGAAGGATCATACCTCAACATAATAAAAGCCATATATGATAAACCCACAGCTAACATCATACTCAATGGGCAAAAACTAAAACCATTTCCTCTATGAACAGGATCAAGACAAGGATGCTCACTCTCACCACTCCTGTTGGACATAGTACTGGAAGTATTAGCCAATGAAATTAGACAAGAAGAAGAAATAAAAGGCATCCAAATTGGAAAAGAAGAAGTAAACCTGTCCTTACTTGCAGATGACATGATCTTGTACATAAAAAACCCGAAAGACTTCATAAAATAACTAATAGACTTAATAAATGAATTTGGCAATGTAACAGGATACAAAATTAACGTTAAGAAATCTAAGGCATTTCTACACACCAATAATGAACTTACAAAGAAGTGAGACTAAAAAAGTAATCCCATTTACCATTGCACCAAAAATTAAGATACATAGGAATAAACTTAACTAAGGAGGTAAAAGACCTATATGCAGAAAACTATTGGACATTAAAAAAAGAGATAGAGGAAGACATAAACAGATGGAAGGGCATAACATGTTCAACATCATTAAAATGTCCATACTACCCAAAGCAATCTATAGATTCAATGCACACTGCCCATTAAAATACCAATGGCATATTTCACAGACCTAGAAAGAACTCTCCAAAAATTCATCTGGAATAAAATTAGATTCTTAATAGCCACAGCAATCCCGAGAAAGAAGAATAAAATAGGTGGGATCTCAATATCAGATTTCAAACTGTATTGCAAAGCCACTGTTCTCAAAACAGCCTGGTACTAGCATAAGAACAGACATATAGACCAATGGAATAGAAAAGAGAATCCAGATATCAACCCAAACCACTATGCTCAATTAATATTTGACAAAGAAGGCATGAACATACAATGGAGTCAAGACAGTCTCTTCAATAAATGGTGTTGGGAAAATTGGACAGATACATGCAAAAAATGAAACTAGACCACCAACTTACATCATACACAAAAATAAACTCAAAATTTATACAGGACTTAAACATAAGATGGGGAAATCATAAAAATACTAGAGGAATCCACAGGCAGCACAATCTCAGACATATGCCGAAGAAACTTCTTCACTGATATTGCTCCTAGGGCAATAGAAGCTAAGGAGAAAATAAACAAATGGGACTACATCAAAATAAAAAAAAAAAACTTTTTCACAGCAAAAGAAACCATCAACAAAACAGTAAGAAGCCCATTGTATAGGAGAACATATTTGCAAATGTTATCACTGATAAAGGTTTAATCTCCAACATCTACAGACAACTTATACAACTTAATCAAAGGAAGATAGTCGAAACTGGTTTGGCTCAGTGAATAGAGAGTCAACTTGCAGACTGAAGAGTCCCAGGTTCAATTCCGGTCAAGGGCATGTATCTTGGTTGCAGGCACATCCCCAGTGGGTGGCGTGCAGGAAGTGGCTGATCGATGTCTCTCTCTCATCGATGTTTCTAACTCTCTATCCCTCTCCCTTCCTCTCTGTAAAAAAATCAATAAAATATACTTAAAAAAATAAAATAAAAGGAAGACAAATGATCCAATAAAAAAAAAGGGCAACAGACCTAAATAGAATATTTTAGAAAGAAGACAGAAGGCCAAGAGACATATGAAAACATGCTTAAAGTCACTAATTATCCAAGAGATGCAAATCAAAACGACAATGTGATACCATCTCACTCTTGTCAGAATGGCTATCATCAACAAATCAACAAACGACAAGTGAAAACAAGGAAGTTCTCTGGGCGCAGATATAGCTGATCCTCACAACCAATTGGTGATGATGTGGAGAAAAAGGAACCCTTGTGCACTGCTGGTGGGAATGCAGACTGGTGCAGCCACTGTGGAGAACAGTATGGAGTTTTCTCAAAAAACTATAAATGGAACTCCCATTTGACCCAGGAATCCCACTCTTAGGAATATAGCCCAAGAAACTAGAAACACCAATCAGAAAGGATTTATGCACCCCTATGTTCATAGCAGCACAATTTGTAATAGCTAAGATTTGGAAACAGACTAGGTGCCCGCCAGCAGATGACTGGATCAGAAAACTATGATACATCTACACAATGGAATACTATGTTGCCATCAAAAAGAAGGAATTCTTACCATTTGCAGCAACCTGGATGGAACTGGAGAGCATTATGCTCAGTGAAATAAGCCAGTCAATGAAGGAGAAGCATCACATGATCTCACTCATTTGTGGATAATAAAGAACATTATAAACTGATGAACAAAAGGATAGATACAGAGGCAGTAAAGCATCAAACAGATTGTCACATTACAGTGAGAAGGTTAGGAAGAGATGGGGTAGATAAGAGAGCAACCGAAGGACTTGTATGCATGCATATAAGCATAACCAATGGACAAAAGACAATGGGGGTATGGGAGTGGCGTTGGGCGGCGGAATGGGAAGATATGTACACATATAATACAGTAATAACAAAAACGGAAAAAAAGTACTTGCTGCTTCACCAAATATAGGTACAGGTACTTCTCTTGGCTCCATTCCATGCCTAGAGTAGAAATGTTTTAAATGCTTCCTCTTCCTGCATTACAGCAGGCAGGAGGTAGGGAAGGGTGGAGGTGGGTGGCTCTGTTCCTGGTCTCTGGCTGCAATGTGAAAACACTTTTGCAGTTTTTCTCTGGAGAAATCACAGCTTCTTAAAAATAGAGATAGAGGAGAAACGAAGGTGATAGCATAGGTGAACACCTAAACTGCTGCCTCACACAACAATTTCAAAACTATAACTAAAAGACAGAACAGACACCATCCAGAACCACAGGAAAGCTAGCTGAGTGGAAATTCAACAACTGGAAGTAAAGAGAGGGGCTCATGAAGACTCAGAGGAGCAGTAAAAAGCTGAGGTATGGAGACACGCTCATGGAGAGGACAGGCGGCGGAGGGTCTGGCTGGCTTCCTCTAGCAGGAGGGAGACAGAAAATCCCAACTGCACTGAACACCACTTCTGACTGCACTGACCTCAATTTTGGGCGAGACTCTGGGGACCCAGACTCATATGGGTTCTGGAGTGCATAGAAACTCAGGGAAACTAGAAAGGCAGAGGTCAGGAGGCACCTGCCCGTGCGCACAGAGAGGGCTGCAGTGATTTCCGAGGGGCACTGAGACCCAGGAGACGCCATGTAGGGCAGGGGTGACAAGAAGCCCAGGCTGTCTGCTTAGTCCTGAGACCCTGCCACAACCAAGCCCAGCACAGAGGCTGTTGCAATCTTGCAAGTCTTAAGGCTGAATCCAGCACAGAAGTTCTCTGGGTGCAGACACAGCTGATCCTCACAACCAATTGGCTTGGAGGTCAATTCCCCTCAGTGATACCAACATCATCAAGACTTAACTACAACAAGACTGTATACATAGTCCACAAAGGGGTGCACCAAGAGTGTCCACCTCAGGTACGTGGGGAGGTGGAGCTATTGGGCCATATAGGACATCTAGCACATAAAGCTACTCTACCAACACAGGGAAGCAGCGAAAATGCAGAGACAAAGGAACAGATCACACACAAAATAAATGGAGGGAAACAAACGATACAGAGTTCAAAACCACGGTTATAAGGTTTTTCAAGAATTTCCTTGAAAAAGATGGATAAATTTAGCGAGATCCAAGAGGAAATGAAAAAGGACCAACTAGAAATTAAACATACACTGACTGAAATAAAAATATTATACAGAGACCTAACAGCAGACTGGAGGAATGCAAGAATCAAGACAAAGATTTGAAGTATAAAGAAGCAGAAAACACTCAACTGGAAAAGCAAAAAGAAAAAAGAATCTAAATATGTGAAGATAGTGTAAGGAGTCTCTGGGACAACTTCAAGCATACCAACATCCGAATTATGAGGGTGCCAGAAGAAGAGAGAGAGCAAGATAGTGAAAACCTATTTGAAGAAATAATGACAGAAAACTTCCTCTACCTGGTGAAAGAAATAGACTTACAAGTCCAGGAAGTGCACAGAACCCCAAACAAAAGGTATCCAAAGAGGATCACACCAAGACACATCATAATTAAAATGCCAAGAGCAAATGACAGAGAGAATATTAAAAGCAGCAAAAGAAAAACAGTTAATTACCTACAAGGGAGCACCCATATGATTGTCAGCTGATTTCTCAACAGAAATTATGCAGGCCAGATGGGAGTGACAAGAAATATTCAAAGTGATGAATAGCAAGAACCTACAACCAAGATTACTCTTCCCAGCAAAGCTATCATTCAGAATTGAGTGTCAGATAAAGAGCTTCACAGATCAGAAAAAACTAAAGGAGTTCATCAGCACCAAACCAGTATTATATGAAATGCTGAAAGGTATTTTTTAAGAAGCAGAGGAAGAAGAAAAAGGTAAAGATAAAAATTAACAAATACATATCTATCAACAAGTGAATCTAAAAATCAAGTGAATTGAAAATCTGATGAACAGAATTAACTGGTGAATATAATAGAATCAGGGCATAGAAAGGGAGTGGACTGATAATTCTCAGGGGGAAAGAGGTGGCAGTGGTGCAGGGAGAGACCTCGAAAGTTCTTGCTATTCATCACTTTGAATATTTCTTGCCACTTCCATCTGGCCTGCATAGTCCAGGGAGAGATTGGACAAAAGGCATATACCTATGGATAAGGACAATGGGGGTGGGGGAGATAAGGGTAGAGGGTGCAGTGGGAGCTAGGTGGAGGGGACCTATGGGGGGAAAAAGAGGAACAATTGTAATAATCTGAACAATGAAGATTTATTTTAAAAAATTCTGAAGAAAAAAATAGAGTTAGAACAAGCCCTGGCGAGTGTGGCTCAGTTGCTTGGAGCATCATTAAAATGTTTAAATGTTTAATGTTTGGTGTATCTCATGTACCAAAATGTGATAGGTTCTATTCCTGGTCAAGGCACATGCCTAGGTTACAGGTTCAGTCCCTGGTTGTGGTGTGCACAAGAAGCACAAATTGATGTTTCTCTCTTTTCCCCCTTACCCTCTCTCTAAAATCAATAAACATATCCTTGGATAAGAATTTTAAAAAATAGCAGTAAAACTAGATGATTCTTAAAACAACTTTTTAAAATACGAAATGGAAAAGAAAAAAATGTATGAATGGGAAATCATGGTAATCTTTCACTTGGGTTTACCAGGGCCTCAATCAAATCATGAAAATTTATGGTTCCTTTCTCAGCTCACAAATTAATTTGAACCAGAATATGTATAAACAATAACATCATATAGCCAGTCACTTGAATGGTTCAAATCCCATAAGCTACCAGGAAAGTGGAACACAGTTGGGACTAGTGGTGTGTCACAAATCAAGTGACTCTGTTGTTCAGTGCTATTGCTGTAGATCAAAGAGTAGACTGAGAGTCTCCACTGGAAAGGGAACCTATATTTAGACTAACATGGTCAAATAGTTGGGACCATTTCTGAGGCCAAATGATCATGATGTCTGGCTGACCTTCTCCATGGTGTTCTTGAAGCAATTTGAGGTGGTTTCCTTCACCAAGTTAAAGAAGACCTGTCTGTCCTCATCGTCAATCAGCCGATCATAGAAAACCCGATAGACCTCATGAATCCAAAGCCGGATAAGCTTCTCTATATCCTGGAAAGCAGAGTTGGTTATCTGAATGATGTGCCAGAGAAGGCAATTCCCAAATCCTGGTTGGTGTGAGAATGAAACAAGATCATGCTTTCAAAATGTTAAGCACAAGGCCTGGCACAGATTCAACACGTAGGAAAGTTAGCTCTGGTGGCTAGGAAGTGTGGAGTGACCTTCGTTACAGAAATGACCGTGCTGACCTGCAGGTGGGAGTGAGGACAGAGCAGCACCCCTTGGATCACCCGGGAGAAGTCCCTCAGGTTAAAGATGTAATGTGACTTGGAGGGAGTCGGCAAGAAATTCTCCACAGCAGCTCTATAAATTGTCATAGTAGCCTGTACCAGCATCTTTCCATACCTTGGGAGGAAAGAGAAGGTAGGCCAGTTAAGGAAAGGCCAGAACTGAGGGCCCCAGACCAATTTCCTGGAAGACACAGCAACCTCTTACCTTAAGAAGATCACGTCAAATCCTTTCCCAAAGTGCCAGTCAGCAATGGAACTAAAAATCTTGGTTAAAATGTCATCCTCAAAGGCGTTGATGGAAATGACATTCAGGTGGCGGGTGAATCGTCCTGGAAGACACGCACACCCTCTCATTCCTAGGTCTGGCGCTCCACACATGGGAGCTGTTTCCCTCTACCTCCTAGCCCAGCTGTGCTAAGCTATGGCCGCCTCTCACCATGTGCCTATTTCCTCTTAAATTAATGAATATCAAATAACATTACAAGTTGGTTTTCCCAGTCCCACTAGTCACACTTCAAGGGCTCAAGAGTGACATGTGGCGCTGCTGCTACACTGCCTGGGAGGATGCAGGTCAGCCTTGGGCCGAACTGTGGCAGCTCTGGAAGCAGAGCTCACACTCACTTCTAAACATAAAGGCACATGTGATCATCGCAAGATCGTCAAGCAATTGGAATACTTTTATAGAAAAGGAGCATTGCCTGCCACTTACCTCCTACATACCAAACCCATTCTTCCCCAAACTAACTGCTAGTAGTTTGGTACCCTTACATATCTACAGCTGTTTATGTTAGGTATCTATGCATCCATACCTATATATCAGCTTTATTGAGATATAATTCATAGTAATTTTGATAACCTGAAACCCATTTTCCAGTTGATTACACAACAAGGGCTTATGCTTTTATACTTAAAGGCCAGCTTTGCTGGCTATAACATTCTTAACTCTCACTTTGTTCCTGTGAGTATCCTAAATGTTATTCTATTTTCTTACAGCATAAAGTATTGCAGTTGAGAAGTCTTAAGATAACCTAACTTGATTTTGCTTATCCATCAGGTGCTCTTTTTTGCCTAAATGCCCTAAAGGTTTTTTTTCTTTAATGTCCAATAATATTAGTAGTTTATGCCTTGATAGTGATCATTTGGAGTCTGCATCCTCAGGTACACTGTGTACCAAGTACAGTCACCAGCCTATTTTCTTCTCTTACAGAAGAGAAGGCCACAGAATCGCAAGTCTGGAAATGGTACTAAGATTTTTATGCAAGGATGTATACTCCTCAGCTGTTAGATGAGATGATGGGAGAGGGTCTCATTTATTTGTTTATTATTATTTATTATTGTTTCGCTCCAGGTGAGTTGCTCTCCCTTTGGCAACGTGAAGAGTTATAACAAATACCACAGGTGAAGGGTCCTGCAGCCCTCTCGGAGAACATCTGGCTGGCCTTCCTAGGAACACATGCTGGCACCTGAACTCTCTGGCCTTCTCCTTGTCCTATTTCCACAACTTCCAACATGAAGTCTTCTGATGCTGTTCCCTGGAGCTGGCCCAGCCCGCCCTGGCCACAGCTGCACACACTTTCCTCCTCCCATCAGAACAGAGTGCTTGAGGTGTCTGGCTCTGCAGGCAGGGATGGGTAGGGAGGAGAAGAATAAGCATCTCTTTTACGTACCAGTAATGTCATTCCTTCCTCCACCGGGGGGCCCCATGGCTGTCACCAGCAGCACATCCACGATGTCCAGCTTGTTTGTGTCTTTCTTATCAAACCAGTGACCGTGGTCCATCCATTGTCGCAGGAGCTCAATGGGGGGCTGGGCCCCATACACCTCTTTGGCTGGCATGTTAAGGTCATCTGGGGAAGAAGCCAGGTCACATGCTGTAAGTTTAGGAGACCTTCTTCTTTCACAGGACACAGCAGAAGACTCTTTCCTCCACGGCAGAGTCCACAGCCAGTGTCCCACTCCCACTCTGGGCAGGGCTCAGCCCATGGACGTTTTGACCTACAGGAAGATGTTTCCCTGGTTCTGCCCACTGTGACTTTAGGGCTACATGGATTGGTATCACAGGCATTTAATTGTTCCCCATTCCCTCCAACAAAATCTACTGATTATCTACTGTGTGTTAGACATTTTAATTTCTGGGGCTATGATTTCTGAGGAGATGTAAGGAAGTCAGCCACATCTCAACTAACAGGGTATTTAATTTGACCAGCAGGTGTGAAGCAAAGCTTTGGACTAAGACTTTGGTGGAGCAAACTACAATGACGAGAACAGACTGTGATTTTCTCAGGCAGGAACTGACATCCTGGGAGTTATCATCCAGTCTCTGGGCAGAGAGGGCGCACAGTACAATGAAGCTTAATGTCTCTCACACAACACTGGCTGAGTGCCCCACTTGGGAAAGGTGGCATTTTAGGAGTTTTATACCGGTTATCTCATCTAGTGCAAATAATGACTTTGTCAGGAAGAGAGCTTTATGGTTATGTTGGAGGTAAGGACCTGAGGACCCTGGGGGTTAAGTCACAATATGCATAGGGGTTGAAAGTGAGATTTCAAACTCGATTTGTTTGGCTGCAAAGCTTAAATTGTGTCTTTTAAAATGTTTAATTGAATTTATTGAGGCAATATTGGTTAATACAATTATATAGGTTTTAGCTATATAATTATATAACACATTATCTGCATATTGTATTGTGTATTTATCACCCAGCCTGTTTTTTTAAAATATATTTTTATTGATTTCAGAGAGGGAAGGAGAGGGAGAGAGAGAGAGAGAAACATCAATGCTGGGGATCAAGCCCACAACCCGGGCATGTGCCCTTGACTGGAATTGAATCTGAGACCCTTTAGTCTACAGGCTGATGTTCTACCCACTGAGCCAAAACAGCTAGGGCCAGCCTGTTTTTGGACATATCATAAAAATAGGAAGGAAAAACAGGTTGGAAGAAAGAAGAAAGGAAGAAAAAGGAAAATGAAATAAAAAAGAACCATGCCTTTAAAGAGCTGATGTTAGCTGGCAAGGATACAAGTACATGCAATGTTCATTATCAATATGTGAATTTTTAAAATTGATTTGAGAGAGAGCGGAAGGGGGGGCACGAGAAACATTGATGTGTTGTTCTGTATAGTGATGCATTCATTGATTGCTTCTTGTAAGTGCCCTGACCAGAGCTCAAACCCATGACCTTGCCAATTGGGCTGACTCTTGAACCAACTGAGGTACCCAGCCAGGGCAATACTTGAGTTTTAAAGGCAACAAGATAACTCAGAAGAGCACTATAAATAAATGGGACTCTAGTCAAAATATATTTGGCACCCCAAATCCTGTGTTTGGGCCACAGCTCCACAATTTTCCAGACATTTGATTCTGAACAGGGAATTTAACCTTCTGGAGCCTCAATGAATGATTAGCAAAATGAGAATGGCAGTTAATGACCACACAGGGTTGTGTAGTTCAACTGAGATAAGTGAGGAAGTGCTTCGTAAACAGGTAAAATCTTGGGAAACATCAATGTGTTATTTCACATTTATTGAGCAAATATTGGGTTTCTTCAAGTACTGATAACATATTTATCTGATGCAAAATGGAGTATGGATCTTATCACAAGTGTGTGCTACTTTTGGAGATGCAACAGGATCAACACTGCAATCCTTTCTGGAACTGCATCTCCTCACAGGGTCACCTTGCCTGGCTCACGGCTCACTCAGCTGCACCCCAGAAGAAGCTGGGAGCCTGACTCAGGCAAGGAAATCTGGACCATGTCTCACAGACTAAAAAGTTGGCTGCCCGCTGGTGTAGCTCAGTGGCTGAGCATCGACCAATGAACCAGGAGGTCATGGCTTGATTCCCAGTCAGGACACATGCCCCATTGTGGGTTTGATCCCAGGAGGAGGCGTGCAAGAGGCAGCTGATCAATGATCCTCTATCATTTTGGATGACTCCCTCTCCCTTCCTTTCTCTGAAATCAATAAAAACCTATTTAAAAAGTTAATAAAAAACTTGGAATGTAGTACTTGGTCAATAAATACTTGGTAATGGAAGAAGTCAGAAGAAAAAGCAAAATTAAAAAAGGAAAAAAGGGAAGGAAGGAGGAGGAGAAGAAGGAGGAAGGGAGGAGGGGAAGGAAAAACAGTAAATTTTATTAACTGGAAATATTTTATCTGTCAGAGAGAGGACTGCAGAGTGGACCGGCAGCCAAAAGTGGAGGAGCCTGGTGGCATCCAGGCCAGTGCCTTACCCACAAACACCACTGCCTTCTTCCCAATGGGGGGCCCAAAGAGGCCCTTCCGCCGCCGATCCAGCTTGGACATGATGATATCCTGGGTTTGATAGGCTGAGGTCCTGGCAGAAAAATTGAGGCAGTTGGGCACGTAGATATTTTTGGGAAGGTGGAGGAGGAAGTTGTTGGTGATAGCTGATTTGCCAGTGCCTGTGGGTCCCACAAATAGCATTGGAATCTCATGGTCCAGGTAGGTTTTCAAGAAGAAGGATTGCCGGGCTGTCTCCACGGTGGGGATGATGAGTTCTGAGACCTGTACCACAAAGACATGGAAGAGCCTTGGTACCTGGCCCAGGAGGCTGGGCCTTGGCACTCAGAAGACTCAGCTCCATCCCTTCTCTCATTCACCTTGAGTGAGTATTTAATAGTCCCAGGAGCTTAGCTTATTACCCTGTGAAATGAGGTAGTGATGGCATCTCGTCCATTGAGCTGGTTTAAAGATGAAATGAGATCATGCAAGTAAAGATGGGCATATTGTTTCTGTTTTGTAGATGAGGAAACTGAGGCCCAGAGCTTTTCTGGAACTTGCCTAGGCAACACAGCAAGTAACTGAAAATGCAGGGATTTGAACCAGCTGTCTGACTCCAAAGTCTGTTGTTAACCACTAAACTGTTATAAACCCCAATTATAATAAGAATGGGGCTGAGACCGGTTTGGCTCAGTGGACAGAGCGTTGGCCTGCGGACTGAAAGGTTCCAGGTTCGATTCCGGTCAGGGGCATGTACCTTGGTTGTGGGTGCATCCCCAGTAGGGGGCATGCAGGAGGAGGCTGATCGATGTCTCTCTCTCATCGATGTTTCTGACTTTCTATCCCTCTCCCTTCCTCTCTGTAAAAAATCAATAAAATATATTAAAAAAAAAAAGAATGGGTCTACGGCTGCTACCCTCCCAGACCTCTGAGCAGCCACCTCCCTCCAGGCCACCTCTGTTGCTTGGCTGAGAAGGGTTAGATGCTTGTCCTCATCACTTTTCCCAGTGCCCGGGTACTTGGTTCTAAGGCCCACCCTCTTTTAACCTCTTTCCAATATGGGGACTACAGCACTCTTCCTGGCACTCAGACCCCAGCTGGACTCTATGGGCTTGGTCTTGGGCTCCTGGAAGTCCTGTTACTCTGAGTACAACACCCTAGCTTATTACCCTGTGAAATGGGGTAGTGATGGCACCTCTGGCACCTCTTTTTCTAGCTTAGCTTGCCTCCCTGAACCCAACCCCTCACACTGGGGTTTGTGAAAGGGGCCAGCTTGGTCTGTGCAGCAGGGTGGTGCGGTGCATGCTGGTAGACAAAGGCTTGGCTTTTTCGTTAAGTAATTGGATCACAGGAAAAGGATCAGACACCAAGGGCATTGCAGCAGAAAAGATGAGAATTCATAGGTGTTGAGCAAGGATGTTCTGCTGTTATCCCCACTATCTTCCCAGTAACCTTCTGAGTCAGGTGTGGAATTAGCTCAAATTTTCAGATGAAGAAAACTGAGGCTGGAGGATTGTTGCTAACTTGTCCAAAGACAGAGCCAACAGGTGATGCGAATGCAGAACCAGGTTTTGCTATCAAGCATGTGAATTTATAGCAAGTTGAGTTTCATAGGTTTTTATTGTCAGGGACAAGGGGAAATGTGCAGCAGAACTGAATATACTTTCTGCACAAGACTCTTTTATTTGTATGAATTCAGTAAGATTTGAGACCTCTGGAGTTCAAGTGACCAAGCTCCTTAAGAGAATTAAAGTTTAGGGTCTCAGTGCTGGGGTAGGGGATCCTCAACACACTCAGCCCCTGGAGTGGGCCCTGAACTCAGCACAGGCTGCTCTGGTCCTGCCTGTGTCTGACATGACAATATTCCCACTTCTCTATCCACCATCTCCACCCACCCAGGGCTTGGACCATCTGCCATCACCCGGAGAGGTAAGTCATGTCACCACAGAGTCATAAACGTGCACCCTCAGATAAACGTTCCACAGGGAAATGAGGAGGAAGTGTCAGTGAGTCGAGTCATCTGCTAACCAGACAAACTAATCAGAACCTGTGCTGCTGAGAATGTGGATCTAGGAAATCCTCCTCAGGGGATTCAAACAAAGGCAGGTGTCCTTTTTGTATGAGATTCCTGAGATCATAATGCCTGTCATGACTGATAATGATAATGATAATGATAATGAAAAGAACAGCAACCACTATTGATCTGGCACATAGTATGTGCTATGTGTTCATGTATATTGTCTCCAATTCTTACAATCACCACGGAAGCATTTTTCTGTTGTTTTGTAGAGTGAAGGGAAGCAAAGGATGAAGGCAGAGTGAGGAGCTCATGCTTCCAGGCTCTGCCCACGCACGTTTGCTCTTTCCTGAGGGAGTTCTTTAAAATGAAGACACAGAACTGCGGTCCATGCTTTCACCTCGGAGGATTTGGGTCATTTTGGAAACCAGAGTTTCATGACCAGTCCCTCTCTTTACCTTTGCGTTGGCTGGGATGTTTTCCTCCTCTTTGGCGATATAGTCAGTCCACGTGTACCAGTGCCCACCACCTTGCTTGAGGAAATAAAAGTCATAGATGCTCCCTGGACTCAGAGAAACAGAACAGGACGTTAGCATACAGGCTCACACTTCATAATGAGGTGCTGCTGCCTCACCTGGAGGCTTCTGCAATGTGTCTGTACTCGATGGCACAGTCGTGGCGAAACTTACTCACTGTGGCACCTGCAGGAACTGGAGCAGCTCTTCTAAAGAGTGATGACTTTAACACTTGTGTAAAAATAATAGGTGCTCTGTGTGCAGAGAGTTAAACTGTTTTTAATAATGTAAACAGCAAGTATTAAAAATAACAAAAAAAGAAAGCAATACATCACTCTAACCCTTACACCCAGAACTAACTTTCGATGGCATCTCCCTGGACTTCTCCCTCAGCACACAGCACAGTGAGATGGAAGGGCAGACAGATAGAAGAAAGACTTTTATAAGAATGGGATCACTTGGCATGTTCCTTTTTTAAATAAAGATGTTAAGTTCAATTTTACTTAAATTTCACAGAGCCAACACGGACTAAAAGACCTATTGAACTTGAGATAAGTCATTATTCACTACAAGAGAAACTGCTTCGTAAAGAGAAACTTCTAAAAGAATAATTTAGAAAATAATTGAAGTTATTAAGGGGTTAAAGACACTGTGCTTTAAAAAAAATCATTTAGCTTGGTCAGTGTGGCTCAGTGGTTGAGCATCCACCCATGAACCAAGAGGTTTCTGGTTCCATTCTTAGTCAGGGCCCATGCTTAGGTTGCAGGCTCCATCCCCTATAGGGAGCCTGCGGGAGGCAGCTGATCGATGTTTCTCTCTCATCAATGTTTCTATCTCTCTATCCCTCTCCCTTCCTCTATCTCTCTAAAAAAATAAGTAAATAAAAACATATTTTAAAAGATCATTTAATCTAATTTTGTGATAGTGTTTTAACTTTTCACTGTCAACAATTTAAAAGTACATGAGGGTGAGAAGCATCCTATATAATAAAGATGTAATATGGAAATAGGAGGGTGGGGCAACGAGCTACAACCAGGTGGTGAAGAGCTAAGGAGGGGGCAGGGCAGCAAGCTATGAGGAGTGTCCGGTGAGAAGAGGTAGGAGGAGTTACAGGAGGGTGGGACAATAGGCAGAGAGCTACTGGAGGGCAACCTCGAGCTATTGGTGAGCTACTGGTGCACTGATTTGAGTGCAGGGCTACTAGTAGTATAATAAAGTAGGGACCCATTATCCAGCTTCAAAAGTTATCAGTATTTCATAATTCTTGTCTCATTACTATATTCAATTTCATTCCTTTTTCCCTCCCTCCCTCTCTTTCTTCCTCCTTTCTTTGGAGCATTTTGAAGCAAATCCTGACATTGTATTTCATTTGTAAATACACATAACTCAATGTTTGGCCAACTTCACTATTTCTTCTTTTTTTTGGAATTTTATTTATTTTTTTAATGTTTTTCTTTTTTTTATTAATGTATTACATGTGTACATATCTTCCCATTGCCCCCTACCACCACCACCCCACTCCTATGCATGCCCTAACCCCACATTATCTTGTGTCCATAGGTTATGCTTATTTGCATGAAAACAAGTCCTTCAGTTGCTCTCTTATCTACCCCACCTCTCCCTAACCTTCCCACTGTAATTTGACAATCTGTTTAATGCTTTACTGCCTCTGTATCTATCTTTTTGTTCACCAGTTTATAATGTTCTTTATTATCCATAAATGAGTGAGATCATGTGGTATTTTTCCCTCATTGACTGGCTTATTTCACTTAGCATAATGCTATCCAGTTCCATCCAGGTTGCTGCAAATGGTAAGAATTCCTTCTTTTTTTTTTTTTTATGGCAGCATGTATTCCATTGTGTAGATGTACCATAGTTTTCTGATCCAATCATCTGCTGACAGGCACCTAGGCTGTTTCCAAATCTTTTTTAAAAGTTAAATCCTTATTATTCAGATTATTACATTTGTTTCTCTTTTTTTTCCTCCATACCTCCCCTCCACCCAGCTCCCACCCCTCCCTCTAATCTTACCTCCCCCCCATTGACCTCATCCATAGGTGTATGATTTTTGTCCAGTCTCTCCCTGCACACCTCTCACCTCTTTCCCCCTGAGAATTATCAGTCCACTCCCTTTATGTACTCCTGATTCAATTATATACACCAGTTTGTTCTGTTGATCAAATTTTTAATTCACTTAATTTTTAGATAGATATGTATTTATTGTTCATAATTTTTTATCTTTTACCTTTTTCTTCTTCCTCTTCTTAAAGAGTGCCTTTCAGCATTTCATATAATACTGGTTTGGAGTTGATGAACTCCTTTAGCTTTTGCTTATCTGTGAAGCTCTATCTGCCTTAAATTCTGAATGATAGCTTTGTTGGATAGAGTATTCTTGTTTGTAGGTTCTTGCTATTCATCACATTGAATATTTCTTTGCCATTTCCATCTGGCCTGCAAGGTTTCTGTTCAGAAATCAGCTGACAATCGTATGGGTGCTCCCTTGTAGGTAATGAACTGTTTTTCTCTTGCTGCTTTTAATATTTTCTCTTTGTCTTTTGCTCTTGGTATTTTAATTATGATGTGTCTTGGTGTAGTCCTCTTTAGATTTCTTTTGATTGGGGTTCTGTGCACTTCCTGGACTTGTAAGTCTATTTATTTCACCAGGTGGGGAAAGTTTTCTGTCATTATTTCTTCAAATAGGTTTTCAGTATCTTGCTCTCTCTCTTTTTCTGGCACTCCCATAATTCTGATGTTGATACAGTTGAGGTTGTCCCAGAGGCTCCTTACACTATCTTCCAATTTTTGGATTCCTTTTTCTTTTTGCTTTTCCAGTGGAGTGTTTTCTGCTTCTTTGTATTTCAAATTTTTGACTTGATTCTTGTGTTCCTCTAGTCTGCTGTAAGGACTCTGTATAATATTTTTTATTTCAGTCAGTGTATGTTTAATTTCCAGTTGGTCCTTTTTCATCTCTAGTTGGTCCTTTTTCATCTCCTCTTGGGTCTGGCTAAATGTATCCATCTTTTCTAGGATATTCTTGAAAAACCTTATAAGCGTGGTTTTGAACTCTATATCCAGTCTTTTGTTTTTCTCCATTTCTTTTGTTTGTGATCTCTTCCTTTGTCTCCGCATTTTCACTATGTCAGGAGAATTTCTGTGTTGGATTCAGCCTTAAGATACAAGACTTGCAAAACTGCAAAAGCCTCTCTGTTGAGCTTGGGATGGGTGGAGTGTCAGGGCTTAATGGACAGCCTTGCCTTCCAGGAGGCCCTCCCTCCATGGCCCCTGGGTCTCACATGACTCTGGGTAGTTGCTGGAGCGGTCCCTGTGTGCGCTCGCAATGCCTCTAGACCACTGCCTTTCCAGGTCCCCTGTGATCTGGGACCATATGAGTCTGCGTCCCCAGGGTTTCGCCCAAAACTGGGGTGTAGTGGAGTTAGAAGTGGCATAGTTGGGAGGCTCTGTTTCCCGCCCACTCGGGAAGCCAGTGGCACAATCAGCAGTGGGTCTTCTGTGCGCAGTGCTGTGCATGCCACCAGACTGCTGCCCTTTTGCAACTCCCCTAAATTTCCGTGCACTTTTTCCTTTTTACAGTCCAAACTCCCTCTGTATTAGTCTCGCCTGGACCTGGGGTTCAGGACCATAGGGTAAGGGGTTCAATGCTGTTGTGGGTCTCCATCTCCCTCCCACCAGAGAAAGCCAGCCAGGTACTCCAGCACTGCTCTCTCCACGCATGCATCTCTGTACCTCAGCTTTTTGCAGTTCCTCTAGGTCTCCGTGAGCCACTCTCTTTCCTTCTAGTTGTAGAATTTCCACTGAGCCAGCTTTCCTGTGGTTCTGGATGCTGTCCATTTTGTCTTTTAGTTCTAGTTTTGAAATTGTTGTGCGAGGCAGCAGTATAGGTGTTTACCTATGCCGCCATCTTGGATTCTCTCAATCCTGTTTCTTAGCTATTGTAAATTGTGCTGCTATGAATGTAGGGGTGCATATATTCTTTCTGATTGGTGTTTCTAATTTCTTAGGATATATTGCTAGGAGTGGGATTCCTGGATCAAGTGGGAGTACCATTTTTAGTTTTTTGAGGAACTCCATATTATTCTCCACAGTGGCTGCACCAGTCTGTATTCCCACCAGCAGTGCACAAGGGTTCCTTTTTCTCTGCATCCTCACCAGCACTTGTCATTTGTTGATCTGTTGATGATAGCCATTCTGACAGGTGTAAGATGGTATTGCATTGTCATTTTGATTTGCACCTCTCAGATAATTACTGACTTGAGCATGTTTTTATGTGTCTCTTGGCTTTCCTTCTGTATTCTTTCACAAAGATGCTATTTAGGTCCGTTTCCCATTTTTTTTATTGGATCATTTATCTTCCTTTTATTAAGTTGTATAAGTTGCCTGTAGATGTTAGAGATTAAACCTTCATCAGTGATAACATTTGCAAATATGTTCTCCCAAAAATTGTTGTTTTGTTGATGGTTCTTTTGCTGTGAAAAAGCTTTTTATTTTGATGTAGTCCCATTTGTTTATTTTCTCCTTAGCTTCCATTGCCCTAGGAGCAGTATCAGTGAAGAAGTACCTTCGGCATATGTCTGAGATTTTGCTGCCCGTGGATTCCTCTAGTATTTTTATGGTTTCCTGTTTTATGTTTAAGTCCTGTATCCATTTGGAGTTTATTTTTGTATATGGTGAAAGTTGGCAGTCTAGTTTCATTTTTTTGCATGTATCTGTCCAATTTTCTCAACACTACTTATTGAAGAGACTGTCTTGACTCCATTGTTTGTTCATGCCTCCTTTGTCAAATATTAATTGAATATAGTGGTTTGTGTTGATATCTGGATTCTCTATTCTATTCCATTGGTCTATATGTCTGTTCTTGTGCCAGTATTAAAATCTGGTATTGAGTTCCCACCTACTTTATTCTTCTTTCTCAGGATTGCTGCGGCTATTTGGGGTCTTTTTTTGTTCCAGATGAATCTTTGGAAAATTCTTTCTACGTCTTTGAAATATGCTGTTGGTATTTTGATGGGGAGTGCATTGAATCTATAGATTGCTTTGGGTAGTATGGACATTTTAATGATGTTGATTCTCCCAATCCATGAACATAGTATGCCCTTCCATCTGCTTACATCTTCCTCTATCTCTTTTTTCAGTGTCCTATAGTTTTCTGTGTATAGGTCTTTTACCTCCTTAGTTAAGTTTATTCCTAGGTATCTTAATTTTTTTGGTGTGATGATAAATGGAATTACTTTTTAAGTCTTTCTGTAAGTTCACTATTGGTGTATAGAAATGTCATAAATTTCTTGGTGTTAATTGGTATCCTGCTACATTGATGAATTCATTTATTAAGTCTATTAGTTTTTGGATGGAGTCTTTTGGTTTTCTTTTATGTACAATATCATGTCATCTGCAAATAAGGGCAGGTTTACTTCTTTTTCAATTTGGATGCCTTTTATTTCTTCTTCTTGTCTAATTTCAATGACTAATACTTTCAGTACTATGTCAAACAGGAGTGCTGAGAGTGGGCATCCCTGTCTTGTTCCTGTTCTTAGGGGAAATGGTTTTAATTTTTGCCCATTGAGTGTGATGTTACTTGTGGGTTTATCAGATATAGCTTTTATTATATTGATATGATTCTTCTATTCCCAATTTGTTGAGGGTTTTTTATTAAGAAAGGGTTTTGGATTTTGTCAAATGTTTTTTCTGCACTGATATGACTATGTGATTTTTATTTCTCAATTTGTTTATGTGATGTATCACATTTATTGATTTGCGGATATTGTACCATCCTTGCATTCCTGGGATAAATCCTACTTGGTCATGGTGTATGATATTACTGATGTACTGCTGGATCCGATTTGCTAGAATTTTGTTGAGGGTTTTGGCATCTATGTTCATGAAAGATATTGGCCTGTAATTCTCTTTCATTTTTTTTTGTCTTTATCTGGTTTTGGTATTAGGGTGGTGCTGGCTTCATAGAAGGAGCTTGGAAGTGTACCTACTTCTTGAATTTTTTGGAATAGTCTGAGGAGGATAGGTTTTAATTCTCCCTTGAATGTTTGGTAAAACACCCCTGTGTAGCCATTTGGCCCCAGGCTTTTGTTTGCTGGATGCTTTTCGATGACTGCTTTAATTTCTTCCATAGTTATTGGCCTACTGAGATGTTTAGATTCTTCTTGATTGAGTTTTGGAAGGTTATATTTTTCTAGGAATATGTTCATTTCCTTCAGGTTGTTCAGTTTGTTGGAATAGAGTTGTTCATAGTATTTTTTAACAATCCTTTGTATTTCCACAGGGTCTGTTGTTATTTCTCCTCTTTCATTTCTGATTTTGTTTATTTGGATCCTCTCTCTTTGCTTCTTGGTGAGCCTGTCTAGAGGTTCATCAATCTTGTTTATCCTTTCAAAGAACCTCCTCCTGGTTTCATTGATCTTATACATTGTTTCTTTTGTCTCTATGTCGTACACTGGGCTTTTCTTGTTGCTCTTTTTCGAGCTCTTTGAATTGTAGGGTTTGGTAATTCATTACCATTTTTCTTTCTTCTTTTTCTTCTTTCTTTCTTTTTCTTCCTTTTTTTTTGCACTAGATTGGTAGAGCTATGAACTTTTCTCTCAAGACTTCTTTCACTGAGTCTCATTGATTTTGGATTGATGTGTCTAC
Source organism: Lasiurus cinereus (assembly GCA_011751065.1). Taxonomy (NCBI): domain Eukaryota; kingdom Metazoa; phylum Chordata; class Mammalia; order Chiroptera; family Vespertilionidae; genus Lasiurus; species Lasiurus cinereus. The sequence continues at coordinate 2,192,049 of JAAGEH010000092.1, read as the reverse complement.
ATTGTCATTTGTAGCCATGATGTTTTGTATTACTTCCCTTGATCTCTCTTGTAACCCAGTCATTGTTTAATAGCATGCTCTTTAGTCTCCATATGTTTGATTTCTTTGTTTTTATTGTAGTTGATTTCCAGTTTATGCCACTGCGATTTGAGAAGATGCTTAATATGATTTCTATCTTTTTGAATTTGAAGAGACTTTCCTATGACTCAACATGTGGTCTATCTTTGAAAATGACCCATGTGTATTTGAGAAGAATGTATATTCTGTGTCTTTGGGGTGAAATATTCTGAAGATGTCAATTAATTCCATCTGGTCTAATGAGTCATTTAGCATTGATGTTTCTTTGTTGATGTTTTGTTTAGAGGATTTGTCTAATGGAAAAGTAGGGCATTAAAGTCTCCTACTATGATTGTATTGCTGTTAATCTCTCCCTTGATATCCTCCAGGAGTTTTTTTTTTAATGTATTTGGGTGCTCCTGTATTGGGTGCGTATATGTTTTCCAGAGTTATTTCTTCTTGTTGGATTGCTCCCTTTAGTATTATGAAGTGCCTTTCCTTATCTATTGTTATGTCCTTCACTTTGAGATCTAATTTGTCAAATATAAGTATTGCTACCCCAGCTTTTTTTTCATTTCCATTTGCCTAAAAAGCTGTTTTCCCTCCCTTCACCCTCAGTCTCTGTATCTTTTTTTCTGAGGTGGGTTTCTTGTAGACAGCAGATATATTGGTCATGTTTTCTTGTCCTTTCTGTTACCCTAATATTTTTTTTGATTGGAGCATTTAATCCATTTACATTTAAAGGTATTATTGATAGGTACTTATTTGTCACCATTTTTATTCTTCAGTCCTGTGTTCATCATTCTTTACTTCCTATTAATTTTTCTTTTTCTTTTCATTTCTTTTTTTTCTTCTCTCTCTCTCTCTCTCTCTCTCTCTCTCTCTCTCTCTCTCTCTCTCTTTCTCTCTCATTTTTACAGCAGACCCCTTAGCATTTCTTGCATTGCTGGTTTGGTGGTAATAAATTCCCTTAGTTCTTTTTTGTCTGGGAAGCTCCTGATTTCACCTTCAATTTTGATTGATAGCCTTGCTTGGTATAGTATTCTTGGATTCAGACCCTTCCTTTGCATGACTTTGTGTATTTCATTCCATTCCCTTCTGGCCTGATGAGTTTCTGTTGAGAAATCAGTTGCTAGTCTGATGGAGGTTTCTTTGTAGGTAACTTTCTCTCTCTCTCTGACCACTTTTAAAATTCTTACTTTGTCATTGGTGTTTGCCAGTTTAATTGTAATGTGCCTTGGAGTCAGTCTTTTGGGGTTCATTTTGCTTTAGACTCTGTGAGCTTCTTGGATTTGTGTGGGTTTTTTCCTTCCCTATACAGGGAAATTGTCTGTCATTATTTCTTCAAACAAATTTTCTATTCCTTGCTCAGTTTCCTCTCCTTCTGGAACCCTTATTATGTGGATGTTGTTCTGTTTCATGTTGTCCCAAAGTTCCCTTAGGCTCTCCTCCTGCTTTTTAATTTTTTTTCTAGAAGCTGCTGTACTTGGGTATTTTTTTCTACCTTGTCTTCTAGCTCACTGATGTGTTCCTCTACTTCTTCTAGTTTACTTTTGATGCTGCTTTTTATTGAATTCTTTACAGCAGTGATGTCATTTTCCATTTCTTCTTCGTTCTTACTCATATTATGGAAATTGTCTTTCATTCTTTTCAGCTACCTTATGACCATTTTTCTGAATTCTTTCTCTGGCAGGTTGCTTTCCTCCATTTCATTTACATCCTTTTCTGGTGATGCCTGCTTTTTCTTTTTCTTTTTTAATATGCGGGCTGTTTCTCTGTTTCCCCATGGTCTCTCTTCTCCAAGTGTCTGGTTATGTAGTTCTCTCTCTCCTGTGTTGATTTAAAGACACGAAATACAACACAACCAGATACAATTCACAAGGCACTGAACAGAAATGTATTCATGATATTTTTAGCCACAAATAAAGGTGACCACCAAATAGAGTAATTGGGGAATAGGAGAGAAAGAAGAAGAGAGAAAAGAAGAAAAAGAAATAAAGAAAAGAAAGGAAAGAAATGCCAAAATAAAATTGAGTGAAGGGAGAATAAAGACAAAAAGGGAAAAGAAAAAAAAACACGTAAGAGCAAAGAGAAAGAGAGTAAGACAGAGAAAGGGAACAAAGTATATCTAAGGGGAGAAAACTCCAATGGAATATCCACTAATACCAACAAATGCCAGTAACAAGTACCTGGAGATTAATACAAACTACAAACAACAACTTATATCAAGGGAGGCAAGGAAAAACAGAGGTAAAAAACAAACAAAACAAAGCAAACAAATAAACAACAATGCAAATAAAAAAGAATAAGTAAAACAACCTCATAAAAAGTATAAAATTTGATATAATCAACATTCAGGCAAACAATAATAAAAGGACAGAGAGAAAAACAATTTTTTGGACAGTGAAGATGGACAAGAGAGATGTGTGTATGGACTTGGAACTGGGGATTGGAAATTAGATATATAAGTAGGGTAAAAAGAAGGAATAGGGAAAATCTAAAGTAGAAAAAGGGTAGGAGAAATAGGACAACAAAAGAGTTAGGAAGATAGTGATGGCATAAAGGTAGAATTGAGATAGAGTAAAATAATGCTGAAGGAAAGATGAAAATACAATGTAGAACTCTAATCCCAAAGTAAAATAAAGAGAAAATGAAATACTTTTTTTTAAAAAAAGGTAAAATAGTAGTAGTAATAATACTGATTTAAAATAAAAATGTAATAATTTAAAAGGTAAAATCAAGTGCGGAAAAAAGAAAAACATTAATTTCTTAAATAAAAGATGAAAAAATAAAAAATAAAAAAATAGAATGTGTAGTTGTAAAGGTCATTCACTTCCTCTATTGTTCTGTTTGCCATGCCTGTTTCCCAGTCAGGACAATATCGCAGTTCCCTGCATTCCACTGGTGCTCAGTGTTGTAAGCCAGTCCTGGTTTTAAAGCAGGTGGTGTGGCTTAATCTCTTTATTCTTTTATTTGTGATTACACAAGTATCAATTTGTGAGTCAGCCCCTGGGTGGCAGTGTTTCTGGATTGACCTCTTAGACTATAGGTCCTCTCTAACCTGTGTTTAGATCCTGCTTCCTCTGTGGCACTCAATACTGTTTTGTAGGAGTGGGCTGCCCCAGAGCTGGTTTTCCAATGGTCACTCCTTGCTCTGATCTCCAGGTTCAAGAAAAACAACTTTCACCTGCATTCTACCAGGGTGTCCCCAACTGGGTGATCCTATGTATTGGGCTTAGCAACCAGAAGCCAGGATTTGAAGAGGAAAGAGTGCACATTTGCACAGTCCCCCTTCCCCACTCTTGTCCAAGTAGCCAGCACACTTTGATAACTCCGAGGCTGTTCTTCTCTGTCAGATCAAAATGGGTTTCTTTCTAGATAACCCCTCTGTAGTAGCTCTGAGGACCCCCTTGCACATTCACGGATCACACCAGCCCAACAGCCACAGATTTCTCTAGATGCAGAGTACCCTCGGTCCTCCAGCTCCCACAGTGCGCATTTCTCTGTCCTGTGAGACCAGAGATTTCACCTCATCCGAGGTGAAAGATGACCTTTCTGTGTGGAGCGTATAGCTCCTCTGAACTGAGTGTTTGCACCAATTGGGGACCAGTTTTGGGGGGCTCGCAGCTGTCCAGTGGGTGCCACAGTTGTAGATTTTCAGGTTTCCATAAACATCTACTTTCCCCTTCAAGGTGGCGCAGTCTCCACATTCAAGATGGTAGCTCTGGGAGAAAAACCCAGCAACAGTGGGGGCTCCCTGGTTAGGGGAGCCCCGTCCAGCAGTCCCCCATCTTCTCCTGGAGTATAGCTGTCCCTTAACTTACCAACAAATACTCGCAGTGCAACCCTTAGCTCTTCTCTCTGTCTGCTCAGGGACAAGGCTCAGGACACGTCCCTCTATTCCACCGCAATTTTTTTCCCCCCTCCATTGATTTCTTTCTTTCTTTTTAAAAATATATTTTATTGATTTTTCACAGAGAGGAAGGGAGAGGGATAGAAAGTCAGAAACATCGATGAGAGAGAGACATCGATCAGCCGCCTCCTGCATGCTCCCTACTGGAGATGTGCCCGCAAGCAAGGTACATGCCCGCGACCGGAATTGAACCCGGGACCCTTCAGTCTGTAGGCTGACGCCCTCTCCACTGAGCCAAACTGGTCTCGGCCCTCCATTGATTTCTTTATGAACTGTGTGGTGATTAGTTCTCACTCTTTATTTCATCTCTCCTCCTAAGACTCTGGTTTCTAACACATTTTTGTTCTTCCATCACAGTTCTCCTGCTCTGAGCCTTACATCTGTATTTAAATAGATTCATTGCTCAAACTAGAGTCTTTTCACACAGACCATGTAAGATTTTTTTTATTTTGATCCATCTATATGTTGGCTGATTTTATTTCTTTTTCCAAAGTGGGACTTACAGGCACTCATTTTCTGTTTTGCATGATCAAGGTGCCTGCACTGCTTTTGTACCTGAAGAGTGACACGGCTGAGAATAGTATTCTTAAGTCTCACTTCCTTTCCTCAGAACCTGCAGACCATGCTTTATTTATAAATCTTGCAAATTTGCGTTGCTGAGGCTCATCAGATGGTTTACCCCTTTATTAACTCTATTTCCTATCAAGATTCCTGGTGGAATCCTTTTGATCCTGAATGTAAAAGAATTTAATCAACTTACTTCTTTTGATCAGTTATTCTGTATCAATTTTATTTGGAACATAGCATATTCTTACATTTGTAGAAACAGTTCTTTATTTTAGGAAATATTTCTGCATTTATATCCTTGTATACATTATCTGTACTGTTTATTGGTTACTAACTTAAGCAATTAGCATCGCTTGGCCTCCATATCAATCAAATTATTTATAATTGCTTTAATGCATATCTTTTTCTTCTATGTTAATAGTAATTATCTTAAACCTTTCCTCTAAGTCATTTATTAGATATCTAGACTTATATACTTTATCCTTGCTGGTTCTAATTCATTTATTAGATCTTTAATTGTACTGCTTGGTTCTCAACTTGTGTCTTTGGTTTTTCAATTCCTCTTTTCCTCTAATTCTATGGTTTTATCACCTTACCTACAAACTTTTAAAAGATTGCTTTATTCTAAATAAGTTCATTACCACCAAACTAGTATTACAAGAAATGTTAAAAGGACCTCTTTAAGAAAAAGGGAAAAAGAGACAAATAATTATAAAAAATAGAATGGCATAGAGACTAAAAAAATAATACATAAGATCAATGAAACCTAAGCTGGTTCTTTGTAAAGACAAACAAGATTGATGAAACTTTAGCCAGACTCATAAAAAAGCAAAGAGAGAGGACCCAAATAAACAAAATCAGAAATAAAAGAGCATAAAAATAAGTATTGTAAGAAAATGCTATGAACAACTATATGCCAACAAATTAGACAACTTGACAGAAATGGATAAATTCCTAGAAATATACAACTTTTCAAAACTCAATCAGAAAGAATCAGAAAACCTGAATAGACCTATAACAACTGATGGAATGGAAGCAGTAATAAAACTAAATAATAAAAAATTCTCCCAGGAAACAAAGTCTGGAACCTGATGGCTTCACATGGAAGTTTTACAACATTCAGAGCACTAAGCCCTATTCTCCTCAAACTACCCCAAAAACCTAGGAGGAAGGAACACTTCCAAACTTTTTATGAAGCCAGCATTATCCTAATTCTAAAACCAGATAAAAACACTACACAGAAAGAAAATTATAGACCTATATTTCTGATGAATGTAAGTACTAAAATCCTCAACAATATATTAGCAAAGTTAATCCAGCAATACATTAAAGAGATTGTACATCATGATCAAGTGGGATTTATTCCTGGGTACAATATAAAAAAAATCAATTAATATGAAACACCACATAAACAAAATGAGGGGTAAAAATCATATCATATTAATAGATGAAGGAAAAGCATTTGATAACACCCAGCACCCATTTTTCATAATAAAAGTATAATATGCTAGTTAGATTGGATATCTTTCCACATGTCCTTTTGTATGACCTTCCAGATGAAGTCAGGGCTGTAAGGGAAGCTTGGTTCTGGGTGCCTGCCAGCAACCAGAGGGAAGCCCGGGTTCCAGGTGCCAGAGGGAAGCCAGTGCCAACAGCTGGGGGGGGTGGGTATTGGGGTGGTGGGAAGAAAGGCATACTCTTGCATGAATTTTGTGCATCGGGCCTCTAGTGCTATATAATAAAAGGCTAATATGCAAATTGACCAAATGGCAGAAGGACTGGTAGCTATGACATGCAATGGCCACCAGAGACAGTCACTCAGCACAGGAGCTGCTCCCCAGTGGTCAGTCTCCCAGAAGTTGGGCTCACCACTGGCAAGCATAATAGTGGTGGCAGGAGCCTCTCCTGCTTCTGTGGCAGCACTAAGAATGCTTGACTGATGGCTTAGGCCCACAGCCATCAGCTGGACATTTCCTGCAGGCTCCCGGACTGCGAGAGGGTGCAGGCTGGGCTGAGAGATGCCCCTTAGTGTATGAATTTCATACACCAGGACTCTAGTTTATGATAAAAATACACAAAAAAGTGATTATAGGGGAATCCAAGATGGCGGCATAGGTAAACACCTACACTCCTGCCTCACACAACAATTTCAAAATTACAACTAAAAGACAGAATGGACAGCATCCAGAACCACAGGAAAGCTGACTGAGTGGAAATTCTACAACTAGAAAGAAAGAGAGGGGCTCACAGAGATCCAGAGGAGCTGCAAAAAACTGATATAGAGACATGCTTGAGGAGAGAGCGGGTGCCAGAGTACCTGGCTGGCTTTCTCTGGTGGGAGGAAGACAGAGACTCCCAACTGCATTGAACCCCTTATCCTATGACACTAAATCCCAGGTCCAGCCGAAACTCATATGGGGGGAGTTTGGACTGTGAAAAGGGAGAAGTGCACAGAAGTTTAGGGGAGTCGCAAAAGGGCAGAAGTCTGGTGGCGCGCACAGCACTGCACGCAGAAGACTGACTGTTGATTGTGCCACTGGCTTTCACAAGTGGGTGGGAGACAGAGCCTCCCAACTGCGCCACTTCTAACTCCACTAAATCCCAGTTTCAGGTGAAACCCTGGGGACCCAGATTCATATGGTCCCGGAGCGCAGGGGAGCTGGAAAGGCAGCGGTCTAGAGGCACTGTGAGAGCACGCGCCCACACACACAAGGACTGCCCCAGCGATTATTTAGTCACATGAGACTCAGGGGCCGGGGAGGGTGGGGCCGACTGGAAGCAAGGTGCTATGTTAAGCCCTGAGACTCCACCTATCCCAAGCTCAACAGAGAGGCTTTTGCAGTTTTGCAAGTCTGGTATCATAAGGCTGAATCCAACACAGAAGTTCTACCAGCATAGTGAAAATGCCGAGACAAGGGAAGAGATCACAAATAAAAGAAATGGAGGAAAACAAATGACTGGATATAAAGTTCAAAACCGTGCTTATAAAGTTTTTCAAGAATATCCTAGAAAAGATGGATAAAGTTAGCGAGACCCAAGAGGAGATGAAAAAGAACCAACTAGAGATGAAAAAGGACCAACTAGAAATTAAACATACACTGACTGAAATAAAAAATATTATACAGAGACTTAACAGCAGACTAGAAGAAGGCAAGAATCAAGTCAAAAATTTGAAGTACAAAAAAGCAGAAAACACTCAACTGGAAAAGCAAGAAGAGAAAAGAATCCAAAAATGTGAACATAATGTAAGGAGCCTCTGGGACAGCTTCAAGCGTACCAACATCAGAATTGTGGGGGTGCCAGAAGAAGAAAGAGAGCAAGATACTGAAAACCTATTTGAAGAAACAATGACTGAAAACTTCCCACATCTGGTAAAAGAAATAGATGTACAAGTCCAAGAAGCACACAGAAATCTATATAAAAGGAATCCAAAGAGGACTACACCAAGACACATCATAATTAAAATACCAAGAGCAAAAGACAAAGAGAAAATATTAAAAGCAGCAAGAGAAAAACAGTTAATTACCTACAAGGGAGCACCCATATGATTGTCAGCTGATTTCTCAACAGAAATTATGCAGGCCAGATGGAAGTGGCAAGAAATATTCAACGTGATGAATAGCAAGAACCTACAACCAAGAATACTCTATCCAGCAAAGCTATCATTCAGAATTGAAGGGCAGATAAAGAGCTTCACAGATAAGAAAAAGCTAAAAGAGTTCATCAACTCCAAACCAGTATTATATGAAATGCTGAAAGGTACTCTTTTAGAAGAGGAAGAAGAAAAAGATAAAAGATAAAAGATAAAAAATTATGAACAACCAATACATATCTATCAACAAGTGAATCTAAAAATGAAGTGAATTAAAAATTTGATCAACAGAATAAACTGGTGAATATAATAGAAGCAGGAGCACAGAAAAGGAGTGGCCTGATGATTTTTAGGGGGAAAGGGGTGAGGGGTACACAGGGAGAGGCTGGACAAAAATCATACACCTATGGATAAGGTCAATGGGAGGGTGATAAGGGTAGAAGGAGGGGTGGGAGCCAGGTGGAGGGGATGTATGGAGGGGAAAAAAGAGAAACAAATGTAATAATGTGAATAATAAAGATTTATTTGAAAAAAAGTGATTATAGAGGGAATATCTCAATATAATAAAGGACATGCAAGGAAAACACCCAGCAAACATCATAATCAACAGGTAAAAACTAAAAGTGTTTCCTTTAAGTTAAGATCAGCAACAACACAGGGATGTCCACTTTCACCACTCTTATTCAACATAGTACTGGAAGTCCTAGCCACAGTGATCAGACAAGAAAAAGAAATAAAAGGCATCCACATTGGAAAGGAAGAATTAAAACTGTTACTCTTTGCAGATGACATAATATGGTATATAGAGCACCCTTTATATTCTACCCAAAACTACTAAATCTGATAAATAAATTCAGTAAAGTAGTAGGATACAAAATAAATATTCAGAAACAAGTTGCATTTTATACACCAACTAGAGGCCCAGTACACGAATTTGTGCACAGGTGGGTTTTCTATGCCTGGCTGGTGATCAGTGCCAATCAGGGATGGGCCGATCAGGGTCTGCTGCCTGGAGGAAGAAACGAGGGGAGGAACTGTGGGTTGATTGCGACCTGCCAGCCGAGGGGGAGGGATGGGATGTGGGAAGTTGGTCGCTGGCCCCGAGGAGGGAGCCAGCCCTTGGGCCCCTGGGAAAGGGGCCACATCCACTACCACCCATTCTTCATTCCCCATCCCTGCCTGGAGCCCAAAGACCTCAGTGGGGTTGGGAAATGAGGTGATGGTCGCCGGGCCAGGCACAAAAGAAATGGATGCCATACTCTGACACCACTGGCTGGCCATAGGATGTTGGTTGTGGGAGCACACTGGCCACTAGGCAGCAGCTCCTACATTGAACATCTGCCCTCTGGTGGTCAGTGCATGTCATAGTAACTTGTCTACCAGTAGTTCCAGTTGTTCCAGTTGTAACTGGTCACTTAGGCTTCACTCAGAGAGAGAGAGAGAGAGAGAGAGAGAGAGAGAGAGAGAGAGAGAGATCATGAGCTATCAGAAAGAAAACTAAGTGGGAGAACCAAGATGGCAGCATAGGTAAACACCAGTACTCACCATATAAAAATTACAACTAAAATACAGAACAACCATCATTCAGAACTGCCTGAAAGCTGGCTGAATGGAAGTCCTACAATTAGAGAAGTAAAGAAGAAACCACTTCTTTCTCAAGACTAGTAGGAGGGAAAGAGGCTGGGCATAGGCTTGTACAACACCCATGTGTGGTGTTTTTTTTAAATATATTTTTTATTGATTTCAGAGAGCAAGGAAGAGAAAGAGAGAGATAGAAACATCCATGATGAGAGAGAATCATGGATTGGCTGCCTCCTGCAAGTCCCCCACTGGGGACTGAGCCCACAGCTGAGGCATGTGCCCTTGACCAGAATTAAACTCAGGACCTTTCAGTTCACAGGCCAATACTCTATCCATTGACCAAACTGGCTAGGAAGATTGTCTCTGTGGAGGCTTCCGGTGAGGAGCTAGGAGTCCCAGCCCCAGGGTTCCAAAGGCAGGAAGAGAAGTCCCTGTAAATTTGGGCTGTAACAACCAGTAGGGATTGTGGCTCTGAGACATGGAGGCTGCTGGGGACACAGCAGTTCCTCTTAACAGGCCTGTACATGAAGTTACACAGTCTTATTCCCTCTGAGCTCCAGCACTGGGTGGTGGTATTGGGTAAACCAGGAACATACAAGGAGAAACTGGACTGTCTGGCATAGGGGGACAGGAACTCAGTGGTGGCTTTCCCAAGACAGGGGTGCTCTCAGGGGTCATTGTTCCTATGCTGGGACCTCCCTGTCACAGAGCTGACTGGAAGCCATATTGAGATTCTGTCAACATGGCCCACACTACTGGCTCCACCCCAGTGATTCCCTGAGACCCTGCCCTATCCAACTTGCAGTCCCACACAAGCTGTTTGCAGCAACTTTTCCATATGAATGGCTTGTCCTAGCTTAGGCTTCAGACTTTGCTAATATATCTCAAAAAAGCAACAGCTGGTGTCAGTGCGCTACATACCTATCGATAAGAGGCCCAAGACCTGGCACTAGCACCAGACTGCCTTGCTTCACAGCTGAGCCTTGTCTCAGGCACTTCCTAGCTCAATAAAAATAGCGGCCATCTGAATATCTCTCTGTAGTTTCTATTGGGTGGCCCAGGCAGTGGCTGACTTTGCAACTCCCTGGAGATCTAAGAGACGGTGCACTAGTGGACAGTGTCAGACTACACCAGATTACAACTCTACATATCCACATGCTACTCACTTAAGGGGAACACTCAGTGAGCACCAAAGCCCCACTGAAGCAAGTCCTGCTCCATAGGGGTGTCTCCTGCACATCAGCTCTTCAGCTGGTTCTCACAGCCCTTTGGCCTTGAGGTCAACTCCTCCCAGTGACACAAATAGCAATCAAGGCTCAACCCACACCGAAATGCACCTAGAGTGACCAGCTCAGGTTACTGCAGAGGCTGAGCCTCTGGGCTCTATAGGTAAACACCAGTACTTTACTACACAAGGCCACTCTTCCAACTCCAGGAGACATGGCAGCTCTACCCAAAACATAGTAACAAACAGAGGAAGCAGCCAAAATGTGGAGACAAAGAATTATGTCACAAATGAAAGAAATGGAAGCAAGCAAACTACTGGATACAGAGTTCATAACCTGGACACATGGCTATAAGGTTTCTTAAGGATCTTAATGAGAGCTTCAAGGATTTAGTGAGACTTTCAAGGATCTTAGTGAAAATGTCAAAGACATGTAAAAGGACCAGTCAGAAATTAAGCACGCACTAACTGAAATGAAGAATAATTTACAGGGATTCAACAGTAGAGGATTCCAAGAATCACATCAATGATTTGTAATATGAGGAAGCAAAAAACACCCAATCAGAACAGCAAAAATAAAAAAGAATCCAAAAATATGAAGACAGTATAAGGAGCTTCTGGGGCACTTTCAAGCATACCAACCTAACATTATGGGGGTGCCAAGAGGAGGAGAGAGAGAGCAAGATATTGAAAATCTCTTTGAAGAAATAACGATAGAAAACTTCACTTACCTGATGAAAGAAATAGACTTAAAAGCCCAGGAAGCACAGAGAGTCCCAAACAAGAGAAACCCAAAGAGGCCCACACCAAGACACATCATAATTAAAATGCCAAGAGCTTAAGACAAAAAGAGAATCTTAAAAACGCAAGAGAAACTCAGTTAATTACCTATGAGAAAGCACCTATACAACTGATTTCTATATAGAGAAACTTTGCAGGCCAGAAGGGAGAGGCAATAACTATTCAAAATAATGAATAGCAAGGACGTACAACTAAGATTATTCTACCCAACAAAACTATAATTTAGAATCAAAAGTCAGATAAAGAGCTCCACAGACAAGAAAAAGTTAGAGGAGTTCATTACCACCAAACCAGTATTACATGAAATGCTGAAGGGTATTCTTTAAGAAAAGGAAGAAGAAGAAGAAGAAGAAGAAGAAGAAGAAGAAGAAGAAGAAGAAGAAGAAGAAGAAGAAGAAAAGGAAGAAGAAGAGGAAGAAGAAGAAAAATAGATAAAATATATGAACACTAAAATTCAATACCAAAAATACATACCAATACCAAAAATACATATCTATCAACAATTGAATCTAGAAAACTCAAATAAATGAACAAGAAATCTAATGAACAAAATAAACTGATGAATAAAATAAAATCAGATGAATAAAATGAATCTCAGAGGGAAGGGGTGAGGGGGTGCGGAAAGAGACTAACCAAAGATCTTACTTGCATATATGCATAACCTGTGGACACAGACAATAGGGTGGTGAAGGCCTTCGGGGGCGCGGGGAGCAGGATATTGGTGGAGGAGGGCAATGGGGGTGAAGAGGGAAACACTGGTAACACTCTCAAGCATAATGGTTAAAAAAAAAGAAAATCAAGAAAACAATTTCATTGATAATTGTATCAATCCCATCCCCCAAAAGAACCCAGAGAAGCTACAAATAAATGGAAGCATACACTAGGCTCATGGATTAGAATAATTAAAATGTCTGTACTACCCCAAACAATCTATATATTCAATGCAATTCCTATCAAAATAACAATGATGTATTTCACAGAACTGGAATAAATAACCAAAAAAAAAATACATATGAAACTACAAAAGATTGCAAATAGCCATAGCAATCTTTAGAAAGAAGAACACAGTTGGTGGTATCATACTACCTGATATCACACTATGCTCCTAGGCTATAGTAAGTAAAATGCCTGATATTTCTCTTCACAATATTTTTTTTCTGCTATATCTCCTCAGGTAAGGGAAGCAAAAGAAAAAATAAACCAACAGGACTATATCAAACTAAAATGTTTTTGCACAGTAAAGAAAATTATCAATAATACAAAAAGACAACCTACTGAATAGGAGAATATATTTTCCAGTGATACAGGATTAATATTGAAAATTTATAAGAAACTCAGACAATTCAATACCAAAAATACAAACAGTCCACTTAAAAAATGGGCAGAGGATCTGAATAGGTATTTCTTTAAAGAGGACATATAGGTGGCCGATAGACATATGAAAAGATGCTCAACATCATTAATCATCAGAGAGATACAAATTAAAACCACAATGAGTTGTCCCCTCATACTGATCAGAATGGCTATCATTAATCAACAAACAAGTATTGGCAAGGATGTTGAGAAAAGTGAATCCTCATGCAGTGTTGGTGAGAATACAAACTGGTGCAGCCATTATGGAAAAAAGTATGGAGGATCCTCAAAAAATTAAAAATGGGTAGGGACAGGTGCAGGCTGGAAGGGGTCAAGGGGGAAAAAGGGGACATCTGTAATACTTTTAACAATAAAGACAAAAAAATTAAAAATTGAGCTGTCTTATGACCCAGTGATTCTACTTCTGGGTATATGTCTGAAGAAACCCCAAATCCTAATTTGAAAGAATATATGTACCACTGTATTCATTGCAATGCTATTTACAATAAACAAGATATGGAAGCAACTCAAGTACCCTTAGAAAGACAAATAGATAAAAGGTAGTGGTGCACAGAAATAATGAAATATTTACTCAGCCATGAAAAATAATAAAATCTTATTTGTGTCAGCAAAATGAACCTAGTGGTTTCTATGCTAAGTGAAGTTAAGTCAGACAAAGACAAATATGACTTCACTTATCTGTGAAATCTAAGGAATAAAATCTTACCTAATAACAGAGAAACATGTAAATTGACTGTACCTCTGCTACACCTACAGCCAATCAGAGTGAGTATGCAAATTAACCCAACAAAGATGGTGGTTAATTTGCATACATACCTGGGTCCCAGGAACCTCCTGGCACTGATGTCACTTCCAGCCAGCTATTGGTGGGGGGAGAGGGGGTTTCCTTAGGCTTGGGAAGGAGCCTAGCCTGCGACCAAACACAGACCATCCAGAAGTCAGCCCTGGGTTGCCCAGCTGCAGCCTGGTGACCCAGCACTGACTGCCCAGGTGGCTGAGACCCAGAAAGTGAGTCAGGGTCTGATCTGCAGCCATAGTGGAAGCTATTGATCAGTATATATACCCCTCTCTTTCTCTCCCTTTCTTTCTGATCTTCACCAGCAGCCAGGCTTTTCTTTCTCTCCCAGGATTTTTCTCTTTTTTGCTTGTGCTTTGCTTTCCTAAGACACTATCACTTAGTCCAAAGTTAATGGAGACCTGCACCTATGTTTTCTTATAAGAATTTTATAATTTTAACTTGTGAATTTAGTTATTTTTTTTATTGTGTTACATGTATACATATCTCTCCATTGCCTCACCCCCCTCCCAGGCATACCCCAACCCCCCAGTGTCTGTGTTCATTGGTTATGCTTATATGCATGCATACAAGTCCTTTGGTTGATCTCTTATCTACCCCACCTCTCCTTAAACTTCCTGCTGTAATTTGACAGTCTGTTTGATGCTTTACTGCTTCTGTGTCTATCTTTTTGTTCATCAGTTTATAATGTTCTTTATTATCCACAAATGAGTGAGATCATGTGGTATTTCTCCTTCATTGACTGGCTTATTTCATTAAGCATAAGGCTCTCCAGTTCCATCCAAGTTGCTGCAAATGGTGTGAAGTACAGGTCCATTTTTTTTTACATGTAAATATCCAGTTGTCTCAAAAGATTACCCTTTTCCCATCTAATTATCCTAGTATCTTGCTGAAAGTCAAGTTACCATAAACCTAAGAGGCTTATTTCTGGGCTCTCAATTCTATTCCATTAATCTTTGTATATCTATCCTTCTGCAAATACCACACTATTCATCCACGAACTTTAAAAAGAATTAAATTCATTTTATCACTAGTTCTTGCAACAGAAATATTTTCTGTTTCTTGGGTCACACTGTCATTTAGATCCTCCCTCCCTCCCTCTCTCCGTCCCTCCGTGCCTCCCTCCCTCCCTTTCTCTTTCCCTCCCTCTCTCCCTCCTTCCCTCTCTCTATTTGCATTGTTGCTGTGCCATTGCTCTGATATAATCAGGAACTTCTTGACATCTTTCCCAACATTACTTGGGACTGGTTTATCTTTAGTGCTTTCTTGACCATAATGAAAGAATTGGTGCATAGCCTTCTTTTCTGTAGCCTGAGGTTGCAGGTTTTGGGCAAAAATGAATGCGCAGTTGCCCTTGCTGGGAAGCCTAGGCTCTGTATTAGCTTTCTAAAATGTGGCCAACTTTCATGAACTGTCAATCCAATGCACCACCCCCCTCCCAGCTAGCGACATGCTCACACTCCTGTAGGACTCAGTGCACACCCCTGACCTAGCGCAGAGCTCTGGAAAATGCAAACCCTGCGTCTCTCCCATGTCTACTAAGGTTCTGCACAATGTGGTGGTCTCAGGCTTAGAGGTCTCTCTTAGACATTTTTCTCAGCTTCCCAGTCTCCATTGGAGGACAGTTGGCCCACACGGGTGATCACCAGCAAGAACTCTTAGTCTTGTCAATGCATCCCTTTCCTCTCAGCAGCACTCTTGAGAGTGGGGTGGTAGGTTCTGTGTGGGGACAACTCTATTGTTTTTCTCCCTACTCACTACTTTTCAATGTTCATAGAATCAGGTTATAAAGTTTTCTTTAGTTATTGCTGGGGAATTTTTAAGCTTAAAATTGTTGTGATTGTTCATTTCATCAGGTATTAAAGGAGGAGCTTCTGTTGTCTGACATACATTCTGATACAGCACTTTTAGGAAGCCATCTGGCCCTGCTTACAGAACTACAAAATGGCTCTAGTCTAAGTCAGAAATCCTACTTCTTGGAACTTATAAGAAATAATTCACAATGAGCCCTAGATGGTTTGGCTCAGGTGATAAAGCATCGGCCCATGGACTGAAGGGTCCCAGGCTCTATTCCAGTCAAGGGGACACACCTTGGTTGCAGGCTCTACCCACAGGTCTGGCCGGAGGCAACCAATCAATGTGTCTCTCTCACATTCATATTTCTCTCTCTCTGTCTCTCCCCCTTTATTCCACTCTCTCTAAAAATCAATGAAAAATATCCTTGGGTGAGGATTAACAATAAGAACAAAAACACAAAACAGAAATAATTCACAATGAAAATAATCTCTATGAACAAACCATCTGTGATAGAAAAAAATTAGAAATAATTTACATCTCACATCAGCAGCTTAATCACAATGATCCTATATAATAAAGAGGTAAATAAAATAAAATATTTCCCATTTCTTGTAAAAAAAAAGAGGTAATATGCAAATTGACCATCACTCCAATACACAAGATGGCCACCCCATGTGGTCAAAGATAGTCACCCCTATGTGGACATAAGATGGCCAGCAGGGGAAGGCAGTTGAGGGGCGGGGAGACCTTCAGGGGAGGGCAGTTGGTGGGAACCAGACCTGCAGGGGAGGGCAGCTGGGGAGGGACAAGGCCTGCAGGGGAGGACAGTGGGAGAACTAGGCTGCAGGGAAGGGCAGTTGCAGGAAACCAGGCCTGCAGGGAAGGGCAGTTGGGGGTGACAAGGCCTTCAGGGAAGGACAGTAAGGGGTGACCAGCCAGCAGGAGAAGGCAGTTAGGGGCCACCAGGCTTCAAGGCGCCTCTGTCAGTAATTGGCAGGTAGCAGCAGAACAGAGTGAGGAGATGGTTAAATTGAGCAGGAGCATGACCATTCAACTGACATTTTACATGACTTTATCAACAGCAGCAGAATATATTCTTCTCAAGCTTACATGGAACATAAAATCCACCTTAAACATTTAAGAATAGAATAGAAATCATACAGTGTGTACTCTCAGACTACATTGCAATTAAACTAGAAGAAGAACAAATTAAATCCAAAGAAAAATAATAAAAATTAGAGCAGAGATTAAAAAGATTAAAAACAAAAAATTAATAGAGAAAAATTAAAAAGTAAAAGCAATTCCTTTGAGATATTAATAAAATTGACAAACCTCTAGTCCAGCTAACCAAGAAAGAGAGAAGACACAAATGACTAGCATCAGAAATAAAAGCGGGGTCATCCCTACCCATTCCTTGGACATTGAAAGGACAATAAAGGAATATTATGACCAACTCTATGACCACAAATTTGATAACCTAGATGAAATAGACCAGTTTCTTGAAAGACTATCTATCAAAAGTCATATAGGACACAGACAATAGGGTGGTGATGACTGGGGGTGGAGAAAGGGGGCTGGGTGTGGGGTGTGAAGAGGTCAATGGGGGAAAAAGGGGACATATATAATTCTTTCAACAATAAATACTTTTTAAAAATAGAGACAGACAAAAGAAAATCTCATATAAGAATAAATAGATTTTTTGAATAGGTCTATTATCTCTTAAAGAAATTTAATTAACAATAACATATCAAAAGAGAAAGGACCAGGCCCAGATTGGTTCACTGGTGAATTCTACCAAACACTTAAGGAAGAAGTGATACCAATTCTCTAGCAGAAATAGAAGCAGAAGGAGTATTTCCTAACTCTTCTATGAGACCAACATTACCCTGATATCAAAATAGACAAAAACATTATAAGAAAGGAAAGCCAAAGACAACGATCACTCATCAACACAGATGCAAAAATCCTCAACAAAATATTAGCAAACCAAAGCCAACAATAGATTTAAAAAGTTATACACCATAGCCAAGTTGTGTATAATACTTGGGATTTATTTCAAGTATGTATGGTTGGTTCAGCATTTGAAAATCAATGACTGTGGCCCTGGCCAGGCAACTCAGTTGATAAACCAAGATTGTGGGCTTGATTCCCCAGTCAGGGCATATACAAGAATCAACCAATGAAAGCATAAATAAGTGAGACAACAAATTGATGTTTCTCTCTTTCTCTCTCTCTCCATCTCTTCCCCCACTCTCTTTCCTCTCCTCCCTCCTCCCCTCTCTCAAATACATTAGAAAAAGAAAATCAATTAATATAATTCATCACATCAACAGGCTAAAGAAGAAAAATCACATGAAAACATTTAAAAAAAATCCAACACCCATTCATGATAAAAACTTGCAGCAAACAAGAAATAGAAGGGAACTTCCTTGACTTGATAAAGAATATCAACCACACATCTAACATCATACTTAGGGTCAGGAACCAGATGCTTTCCCCCTAAGATTGGGAGCAAGATAAGGATGCTCCTCTTACCACTCCTATTCAATATCATACAGGAAGTCCTAGCTGAAGTAGTAAGACAAGAAAATAAAATAAAAAATTGGGAATAAATAAATAAAACTGTGACATGATTTTCTATTAAATAATTTTTTAAAAAATCAACAAAAAACTCCTAGAACTTATAATTATTACAGAGAGGTGGTAGGACACAAACTTAATATACAAAATTCAACTGCTTTCCTATATACCAGAAATAAAAATTGAAATTTGAAATAAAAACACAATACCATTTACATTTATAGCAAAACAATGAAATACTTAGGCATAAATACAATGAAAATATATTTATTATATTTTTTACAAGAGTAACATGAGAAAAACTAAAATGTCAATGAAGGAAATCAAAGAATATCTAAATAAATGGAGATATAATCTACGTTTATTGTTGGGAAGACTTAAAGTTGTTAAAGATGTCTGTTCTTTCCAACTTGATGTACAGCTTCAACACAACTTCAATAAAAATTACAGCAAGTTATTTTGTGGAGATCACAAATTGTTTCTAAGTTTATATGGAATGGTAAAATAACCAGAATAGCCAACACAATATCAAAGAAAAACAAAGTTGGAGGACTGACATTACCCAACTTCAAGACTTAGTATGAAACTGAGTAATCAAGTCTTATTTGATCACAGAATAGGCAAATAGATCAATCAAAAAGACTAGAATAGGGACCAGAAATAAGCCCACAAATATAGTGAAGTGACATTTGAAAAAGAAACAAAGACAATTCAACAGAGAAGAGTAGTCTTTTCAACAAATGAATGCATAGACATTATGGGAAAAATGTAGACATAAATCTTATACTTATCACAAAAATAAAATAAAAATGGAGGGTGAATTTAAATGTAAACACAAAACTAAAAATTTTAAAAGATAGCATAGGAAAAAAATCTAGGTGACATTGGATTTGATAGTGACTTTTTAAATACAGCACAAAAACTTAAACTTTATTGAAGTTAAAACCATCTCTGCAAAAGACACTGTTAAAAGAATGAAAAGACAAGCCATAGTCTGGGAGAAAATACTGTAAAGAATATATATCTGATAAAGGACTTATATCTAAAATATATAAAGAACTCTTAAAACTCAATAATAAGAAAACAAACAATCTATTTAAAAAATGGGTAAAGGTTTTGAAGAAAATCTCACCGAAGAAGTTATGCAGATGGCAAATAAGTATATGAAAATATGCTCAACATCACACACCATCAGAGCATTGTAAATGAAAACACACCTATTAGAATGGCTACAATCCAACACACTGCCAACATCAAAAGCTGACAGAGATGTAGAGCAGCAGGACAGCTCCTTCACTACTGGTGGGAACATAAAAAGGTGCAGCCACTATGGAGACAGTTTGGCAGTTTCTTACAATGCTACACAGTTCACCATACGACCCACTGCTGTGTTCCAGGCCATTTACCAAATGAACTGAAAACTTCGGTCTACACTAAACCTTTACAAAAGTGTTTGTATCTGCTTTACTCCTACTTTCCAAAAACTGAAATAAGTGAACATGTCCTTCAACTGGTATATTGATAAATATCCACACAATGGAACATTGTTCAGTGATAAAAAGAAAGGAGCTATGAAGGCACAAAAGACATGAAGGAAACTTACTAAGGAGCAGGGCCAATCTGAAAAACCTAAATATTGTAGGATTTCAAACAGATCACCCCCTGGAAAAGGAAATGCAATAGAGACAGTAATATGACCAGTAGTTACCAAGAATTATATCTTTTTTATCATATGATCTATTCATGTTTTTTTCTTAAGAAATTAAAAATGAACCTCACACCCATCAGGATGGCTACTGTAAACAAAACAAAACAATGGAACATGAGGGTGTGGAGTCATCGGAATGCGTGTGCATTGCTGGTGGTGATATAAAATGGTGCAACCAGTATGGAAGATATAACGGCAGCTCCTCAAGAAAATTAAACATAAATGACCATATGATCCGAGAACTCAACTTTTGGGCATATTTCCAAAAAAACAGAAAGCATGAGACTCAAACAGATATTTGTATACCATGTTCATACTAGCATTACTCATGATAGCCAAAAGGGGAAGCAACCCAAGTGTCCATCAGTGGATAAATGGATAAAAAAATGTTGTCTATGCAATAAACAATGGAACATTACTCAGCCTTAAAAAGGAAGAAAGTTCTGACACATGTTACAGCCTAGTTAAACTTGAGAGACATGCTAAGAAAATAAACTAGTCAAAGAAGGACAAATACTATATGATTCTATTTCTATGAGGTTCCTGGAATAGTCCAATGTGTAGAGACAGGAAGTTAAGTGGATGTGGCCAGGGGCTGGGAAAGGAGGGAAGGGGGAGCTTACATTTGAGAATGTGGAGTTCAGTCTGGGAAGTGAGAAATGTTCCGTAGATAATGGTGGTGGTTGGACCACAATGCCAATGTATTTAATACCACTGACTGTACATTGAAAAATGGTTAAATGGTAAATTTTGGGATATGTAGTTTTACTATGTTAAAAGATAGAAGAATAAAATTCCCCTCCCTCCCCAAAAAGGGGGAAAAGAATGCACATACTCCTCTCTAACTAATGGCTGGCCTAAGGCCTCGTGAGTCTCAGCTGGAAGATGGCGTGCAGGATGCCGGCGACATATTCGTGCAGCCCAACTCTCTTACATACAACACCATCATCACCGCAGGAAGTGCCTAATGGCCCTTCATACACTTTTTTTTTTATAATCATAAGAAGTAACACTGTTTGGAAGTACTTATGTATGATCCTCATTTTGTAATAGAAATATAGCAAACGAAGAAAAAATAAAAAGGCATTATTTCCAGATAGTGGGATCACCATTGATCTTTGTTTTCTTCTATTCCCTTCTCTGTCTTTTCTAAATTTTATGTAATGTATTAGTTGGGTGGTAAGAAAAAAATAGTAAAAGCTACTTAAAAACATCTTTCAATCTTTTAGTAAATGGTATCACACATATAAGACAATGTTAATAGAGCATTAAAGTGATCATTTTAAAGGTAATGTATATAGCAAAGTTGTAAATCTTCCAATATCATATTAGAATTTGACAAAATTAAAAGGAATACCTTAATCACAATCTGACCCAGTGAACACACAGAACAGGACTAAAAGGATAGACAGACAAAGTGGCTACACTTTTCATTTTGTTTCCTGAAGCCCATTTCAGGGTATTACAGGTAATTTTCCAAAGGAAAAAATATCACACTGAAAGGGAGCAGCAGTAGAGTTTGGGGAACCAGCCAGTATTGTGAGAAATATTAATCATGCTCTGCTAACCTTGATTGCTTTGTTCTGATTACAGAAGGCACTTCTTCCCTGGCTGGAGCTCACCTGGAGATGCAGCCCTTCCTCCCCGTTTGGAGCTGCCTGTCATATGGAAAGGTGAGCAACTTTGCTGCAGAAACCAGAGTCGCCAGCCTTTGAAGGTCCCCAGCCCTTTTGCACCCCCGCAGGCCTTTGCAGACCTCCAGCCTGCTCACCTGTGAACTGCCCACCTGGCACTCCCTTTGACTATTTCCCCTGTAACCACAGCCCTTGCCCGTCACTCAGCCCTTTGAGGACCCCTAGTCCTCCTGCAGATCTATTTGTAAGATGCCCTTTTACCTACTTTCCTTTGTGCTTTTACTACATAAGCAACCGGCTTATGGTGGGGGCAGGGCAGGTTTCTGTGGCTGATCTGCTGCTCCCCAATGCTGCTGGCAGGGCTGGAATCAACGTTCATGTATGATTCAACCCTGTCTCTGCTTCATTGGCTCAAGTAGTGACAGGCAGTACAGACCCACTGTTTCTTCGGTTATAACATCAACTTTTTCTACATTAAAGAAGTGTTTAAAATTCCCCATGAGACCTTGCCTCAGGGCCACAGCTCTGAAGGAGGAACCCCCCTTGTCCCCGCCCCCAGGCTGGCTGCACATCTTCCTGGCTTTTGTTAAGGCTTTACTACCAGTCCACATATTGTTTGGAACATATGATCCAAATAATGATAGTAACACACAGGAAAGACACTGAATTACCTTTCTCTGGAAAGCTGTTGTTTTTGGTGAGCTTGACACTTCTGGGCCTGGGGCTGCTATCATCCTTGCCCATGATCAGGTTGCGGAAAAACAGATCAAATTTCTTCCTGCTGTCCGTGTTGATGGTACCAGCCACAGCCCACACCAGGGCGAAGAGGAATAGGCCTTGCAGCCAGAGGAAGATCTGCTGGCTCGTCAGGCCTTCCGAGCCTTCACTTTCATCTTCCTTTATTTCTCTGATTTCATCTGAAAGCAAGGAGAGGGACTAAGGGCAAGCTGCAGAATGGAGCAGATCTAAAATGTGTGACCCAGTGCCTTAGTCAGTGAGGGGCCTGGAGAGAGGATGGATATCAGCTGAATGACCATCACGTGCCGATCCTTTGTCTACACACATTTCCTCATTTTTTATTGTGGTGAGTTACTCATACAATTCACCATTAACCATTTTTAAGTGTGCACTTCAGGGAAGTGGGTTAATAGCCATCACCACGAGCTCTCTCATCTTGTAAAACGGGAACAATTCCCTGTCACATACTCACTCCCATCCACCTTCTCCCTCCTCCTGGCAACCACTATTCAGCTTGTCGTCTCTATAAATCTGACAACTTTAGGGATGGAGGCAGTTAAACCAGTGAGGTTAAACTCAG
This sequence comes from Lasiurus cinereus, assembly GCA_011751065.1. Taxonomy (NCBI): domain Eukaryota; kingdom Metazoa; phylum Chordata; class Mammalia; order Chiroptera; family Vespertilionidae; genus Lasiurus; species Lasiurus cinereus. Next base: position 2,169,106 of record JAAGEH010000092.1, on the reverse strand, counting down.
TGGTTGAGGATTGAGGAGAAATAGTTTCAAATGATCTTCCCTAAGATACTTGCTAAAGACAGAGAAACTAGTAACTTTAAAATAGAGACAGGTGGCTGGTCAAAGTCAACTGGCCAAAGCCTTCCCCAAAGCTCAGGTGTCTCACACAGCATGCTTCACGGGCCACTGAGGACCCAGCACCCTCCTGCAGCTTCAACCCAAAGGTGCAAGCCCGCATCTGACTGTGAGAAAACGCAAGGCAACAGGTTACAAGGCATTCTGCAACGGAAATGGCAGTATTATCAGATGGCACGGCTACGGAAGACAAGGGAAAACAGAACTGTCACAGGCTGTAGGGGACCAAGGAGATACAATAATTAAATATAATGTGGCATCTTGAATTGGAGTCTGGAATAGAAAAAGGGCATTTGTGGGAAAACTGGTCAAATTCAAATAAAGTCTATAGTTTAGTTAACAGATAGTATCAAGATTCATTTCCTTATTCTGATCATTGTTCCCGGGTTTTATAAGATGTTAACATTAAAAAAAAGCTAGGTGAAGGTATATGTGATTCTCTATATTCTTTAGAAATTTTCTCTAAGTATGAAGTCATTTCAAAATAAAAAGCTAAAAATGTATTTACTGCTTCTTATCTCAAATCTCATGGATCACAGGAATCATGTTCTTGCATTTTCACATCAACAGAGTGAAGAGTTAGAACTCTGAAATCATATTTGTGTGTGTTCAAAACCCAGCCCCCATTTTCCATAGTTGTGTGTATCTGGGTCTTTCTGAGCGGGCTCCTGACTCTAGATGTGGAAGGCAAGAGATGAGGTCCCTTGCTGCGGGGGACATTGAGGCCCTCTCTCGTGATGGTGCCTTCTTTCCTGGAGGAGATACTGCACAAGAATAAGAGACAGAGCTTAAAAAAGTATACAGAATCCAAAATATTAATGCAAATATAGACATTGTATGCAATCTTGTGCTTTTGAAAAATTGTGTAATTTTAATTTTAGAAAACCAAATTAATATTTAGCCAAAGAAAGTCTAACACAACAATTCACCATATTACACTTTTGCTCTACATCTGTAATTCATTTCAAAGAATGGGATGCAAAATGTGAATGCAGCAGAAGTTTTAAGAAGGTCCATCTTGAATTTGAGTTACATGCTGTTTTGAGAAAGAAATGGCATCCAAGAGAAGTTTTCCAAATGGACACACCTTTTGTCATTTCTGGTAGAATTAAGGAAAATTTGATTTATGTACAACAGTTACAGGGAACTTCTCCCACAGCTAAACCAATGGGTCTGTGATTTATGTGCTTCCCATGTCCTGGAAAAGCCCTCTAGTTTGTAGACTAATGTTTTCAGTCCTTTATAGTCTATCCATGTGCTGTATGAGTTTAGATTTTTGTAATTATATGTTTTCTTAACTTCCTATCTAATTTTTCCAGAATCCTTTTTTCAGAAATATATCTGCATGTATCAGCTGCATTTATTTCCCTCCAGGATACCTCGCTTGCTAGGTAAAGAGAGACAGGAATTATCACTCCCCTTGTGCAGATGGGAACTAAGAAGAGATGTGTAATTTGCACAAGAACACCCAGAAAATCAATCCAAGATCAAGGCTAAAGCCAAAATAAAAATGCCAATCTGACTATAACTCGGGGGGTGGGAGAGAGGGGGTGGATAAACAGGGTGTGAGCCGAAGAAATAGCCAAGGCACAACCCACCTCATCTGGGAATACTTACCAAGCAGAGAGGAGTACAGTCTCATCATTGAGAAGGCAAGGTGGGTGGGAGATGTTTGGACCACAAACTTACACTGGAGGCGAATGAATTCCAGACTGGGCTGGACAAGCCACATGAACATGTCATTGACCTGCAAGCAGAAAGTGAAATCCAAGATGTTATAAAAACGTGAGTTTAGGACCAAGAACTTGGAATGCCTCTGGGAGATAAGGTGGGGGTAAGATTGCTGATTATTGTGTGTGCATCTGTGCCCCTTCTAGCTTCCCATTTAAGGGGTGCAGGCCACAGGCCCCCTCGGGCCAACTCTGGGTGGGCAGAGAGGTTGGCATTGCAGTGCTCACTGCAGGACACATGAATAGCTTTAGGACCCAAAGAGGACATCTGACTTTGTTTTTGTAAAATGTTCTAAACAGTAATTTTGACAAATGACTGCTGGGCATTTGTAAGGCAGACTCCCGGATAAAGGGCCTCGGAAGTGCAGTGCTAAAGTCAAGGCTCATCGTCCTTGCTCCCTGCATGTGCATAGAGACCCACTTGTGGATTAATAGTCCTAGTCACTTATCTCTGCTCTCCCTTCCCCCATTTACTCTTTAAAAAAAATTACTTGCCTTACTTCTTCCTATTTTAGTCCCCCCCCCCCCCCGCCCCATTTTTCTTATAATTTACTTGTGACTGTCACTGTAAATTATCTTGAATCCTTTTTTGGAAGTAGGAAAATCACCACTAAGTAAATATATTCATAGGTTGCACATATATGTGGGTGCATGTGGATGGGTGGCATTTTCATTCTACCAATAAGCACTGATTGAGTAACTGCAACGCAGGAGGTACTAAGGGTAAAAGGTGGGCAGAGAGCCCAGTGCCTGCCTTCCTGGAGCTTCCTGAGGGGCAGGAGGGACAAAGGTAAGCAGTTCAACAAGGAAGAACATGAGTGAACATGAGTGAGATACAAACCACCGGGACGGGACTGCCACTGGGAACTAGAAAGGGCACCGATGGGAAGGAACAGGGTTTCAGGGAGACTTTTCTCCAGCTAAAAGGAGTGAGCGTGCATTAGTCCAGGAATTGCTCCACGCCAGTCCCAGGCAAGCTGGGCTCTGAGGCCCGGCTCCTTGTGAATTTCAGGCGATGGGTTCAGGGGCAAATCACTCAGGACTGCGGGACCTGCTGCCTGACTGGGGGAGGATTCTTAGAGAAGGAGGCCCTCGCACAGAGCCTGTGGCAAGGGTGACTCCTCCTCACCACATAAAATGGGGCAAGGTTTCCAGGAAGAGGATCAAGTACAAAAGGCTTCAGGTGGGGAGACAAGACCTGAGGCTGGAGCTAGTGACCTGAGGCTGGAAGGGGGCAGGTGTGGTGTTGGAGGCGGGCAGGGCCGGATCCGAACCTCAAGCTCTGACAAGGGGTGAGCCTTTGCGCTGGGTCCCCAAGGCTTCCTGTGCCTGCTGGGGAAAGGTCTCTGAGTGTGTACATGGACATGTGTCTGTATAAATGTATGTGCTCAGGCATATTGCACATGCATGTACATGTGACAGGAAGAGGCTGTCCTACAAGGCTCCCAGAGCGCTTCACAGTGGGAGTAACATCCTTTTTGGCTTCACCCATGGGAACCTGTTTTGGGGAACTGATCGATGCAAGGAAAGCCAGGGGCACCCCCAGCTCCACTCTGTCCTTCTTTCCTAGGCTGAGTGGCAGGAGCCCCTCCCCTGCAGACCACCCCCTTTCAGGAAGGGAGTGGGGACAGAGCCACTGCCTGCCACGGGAGAGAGCATCCACTGACTTGAGTGCCCTGAAGGGTGAATAGGTTCAGGTGTGGCTTTTCCAAGAGTAATGAGAGCAACGCAGGTCAGCCCTCTCCATCCACGAAGAGCCCTTCCAGAGCATTCTGCTGGGGAGCGGGGGAGGGTGACCTGCCTGCCACTACACAGGACTGGGCTCAGGCACCATATTCTCCCTGGGGGGTGGGGGGGATGAGGAGGGTGGAAGGAGAAGCTGACCTCACTGCCCACCCCACATGGAGAAGAAAGCAGGGGGAGAGGGGGGGAGAATGCAGCCAGGAAGCCAGGCGCCTCCAGGAGTAGGGAAGGTGAAGGCCTTCAGAGAAGGAGCTGGGAGCAGGGACAGAGGGGAAAGCAGCGGCTCACCAATTCCTTGTGCTCCTCAGTGAGTGTGGAGGGGAGGGTGTCCATATAGGAATCCTTCAGGGGCTTCCAGCCCAGCTGGTGGGGCTCCATGTAGATCATGCCACACCTGGAAGGATGGACATCCCACTGGCATCCATTGGTGAGGCTGTGCTCAGTCTGGGGGTGGGGGAGGGCGCGGTGGTGCGCTGGGGCAGGTTGCAGGCCTTCCGACCATTTGGTCAGGAAGGGTAGAGGCCAGTGGTAAGAGGGGGCTTGGGAGCCAGAGGGACCTGGTTGAAATCCCAGCCCCCCTACTAATTGAGTGACAGTAGTCTCTGATTCTACATCCTTGTCTATAAATTAAGGAATATAAAAGTATCTAGTTACAGTGTTATTGTAATGATTAAAGTGCCAATAAAGATTTTAGCACTATGCCCAGCACCCAGGACATTCTTGCTCAATGGCAGCTGCTGTGATTACCCTAGTGTCAGTATGTCTCATGTCCTGACATGCAACTTTTGTTTGTTAATCCTCACCCAAACATACTTTAAAATTTTTTTTTCTTAAATTGATTTCAAGAGAGAAAGAAAGAGAGAGAGAGGGATAGAAACATCAATGATGAGAGAGAATCATTGATCGGCTGCCTCCTGCATGCTCCCTACTGGGAATCCAGTCCACAACCTGGGCATGTGCCCTGATCAGGAATTAAATCCTGACCTCCCAGTTCATCGGTAGACCCTCAACCACTGATCCATGCCCATCGAGCCCCAAGGATATTTTTTCCATTGATTTTTAGACAGAGTGCAAGGCAGGAGTAGAAAAAGAAAGGAAAATATCCATGTCAGAGACACATCAATTGGTTGCCTCCTGTACAGACCCCGACTGGGGTCAGGGATTGAGCCTACAACCAAGGAAAATGCTCTTGACCAGAATAGAACCCAGGACCCTTCAGGCCAAAAGTCGAGTTGATACTCTGACCACTGAGCATCATGGCCAGAGCCTGATATGCCACGTTTTATGCAGCACATGTTCTTCTGTCTGTCACAGCCAGGTGCTCTCCAGTTACCAATGCTGGCTTCCCTTCATTGATCACCAGCACCATGTTAAGTCCTAATGGCCTTCATCTCTAAATATTTCTCCTTTTGGTCTATGTCTTAAACATGAGGGGATCATGGCTCAAAGAGGCTGAGTGACTTGGAAGAAGTCATACAGCTAGCAAGTAGCATGACCAGGCTGGAAGCTCAGGTTGGTATAACTCCCTCACATTGTCTTTGGGAGTGTGGGCCAATTTTATTTCACTTTTTAAGGACTTCAGGGGTATAGGGTTGGATTAATTATTATCCCTAGCATACACATCATTAGCATGGCCATTTTTCTATTTAAAAAAAATCCTCACCCAAGGATGTGTTTTTCATTGAATTTTAGAGAGAGAGGAAGGGGGGGCGGAGAGAGAGAGAGAGAGAGAGAGAGAGAGAGAGAGAGAGAGAGAAACACTGATGTGAGAGAGAGACATCGGTCTTTTTGGTGTACAGGAAATGCTCCAACCAACTGAATCCCCAGCCTGGGCAGTGTGGCCTTTCTTAGTTAATGTTTCAATAATGTAGTAAGTACCTAGGAACCCACCACCCAGACAGAAGCTAGAATCTTGACAATAACCTTCTAATCATATGGGCTCCCTTGTCCTGGTCACTGGCTTCCCCTGGAGGTAACTGATGCTAAACCCGGCATTCACCTATTCCTTGATTTTCCTTCTTACATAGCTTATGGCAGCTTTGTGTGTTCTTAAAGTCTATATATACTTATTTTAGTTTTTAATCACTTAAAAAGGGGAACTATGATGTATGTAATATTGTGGGTTTACTTTTATACAGAATATTGCTAAGATTTTATCCTTTGGAATTGGATAGCATTATGCTAAGTGAAATAAGCTAGTCAATGAAAGAAAAATACCACATGATCTCACTCATTTATGGATAATAAAGAACATTATAAACAGATGAACAAAAAGATAGATACAGAGGCATAAAGCATCAAACTGTCAAACTACAGTGGGAAGGAGAGGGAGAGGTGGGGTAGATAAGAGATCAACTGAAGGACTTGTATACATGCATATAGGCACAACCAATGGACACAAGACACTGGGGGTTTAGGGCATGCATGGGAATAGGGGAGGCAATGGGAAGATATGTACACATGTAACATATTAATAAAAAATAAAAATTAAAAAGACAAAAAATTAAATTAAAAGAATAAAGACAAAAAAAATAAAAGATGCCAAGTTAAAAAAATTTTATTCTTAATATATTTAATTTAGATCTATCCACAGAGTTGCATGTCAGTACAATTCATTTATTTTAAGTGCTATATATAAGTATTACAATTTGTGACTTTATTATACATTAAGTCACTCCTATCAAGTGGGCATTTGGGTTGTTTTCAAGTGCTTATTACTGTGAACTATGCCACTATGAAAATTCTCATATGTGGGCAAAGTGCTGCATTGTACATGGGCAAAGGTTTCTTTGGGGTATAAACTTGGGAGCAAAAATGTGGGTCAGGTGGCATACGAAGCTTCCGTCTTAGGAAATAATGTCAAATTCTTTTCTAAAGTGCTTACTTGATTTGAGCTTATAACCAAAATGCATATTAAAGACCAATTTCATGACAAATCTAAGTGACAACAAATAATGTGATCTTTCCAAGAGCTCGCCCATTGCTCAAAGTGGAACAAGGTGACCCACCTGCTCACGGTGGCTGGCGAGGCCTGCTCCAAGTCAGCTGGCTCAAAGATCAGACTCATCTTGGAGCTCATCTGTATGATCTCTCCACTCATTAAACACAGCTGAAAGGCAAAGCAGAGGGTGAAACTCCACCTGCAATTCAGAGGCCTTGATGGGCACATGGAATTCATCCCAAATGTGTCTTAAGCTCCTACTGTGTGCTGGGTGCTTAGAGTAAAGCAGACAAAATCCCTGTCCTTGAGGGCCTTACATTTTGTTGAGAGGGGATAGATGATAAGCAAAATATCTCTCTACATAAAAGCCCAGTGATGGAATGGTGGAATGATCAGAATGACCAGTCAACCACTCACTATGATGCGCACTGACCACTAGGGGGCAGATGCTTAATGCAGGAGCTGCCCCCTTGTGGTCAGTGTGCTCCCATAGTGGGAGTGCCACTGGGCTGACTGGTATAAGTGGCTGCTCCCACAATGGGCTAATCCCTGCAGGCCATGCCCCCTATCAATGCACAAATCTGTGCACTGGGCATCTAGTATACTATATAAATGAATAAATAAAAAAGTCAAGCAGAAGAGGGGGTTCTGAAAAATCAAGCAGAAGAGGGGGTTATCGGGGAGTTGTAGTTTAAATAAAGAGGCCAGAGAGGTTCTGAATTGCAGCCATAGAGGGAGGAATAAGAAGCACTCAGACCACATTACGTTTCATGGTTCCTTCCCCAGTGCTTACTGTAGAAGTTGACTGCAGCCCCCTCAGCTTTATTTGCCCATCTTCCTTGAAGGATTGCTTTGGAACCCCATGGATTCTTCAAGGACTAGAGCGACCAGAAAATCTCCACAAATCCTTTTCAGAGGAGGAGAGACCATGGAAGCCCCGTTTTGAAAAAGTTGTGCAGCTCCACAGGACAGCGCCCATGGCACACCAGGTGGGGGTGGCGTGTTTCCCACACGCCAACGGGCTCCAGTGAGATGCCAAGGATAAGATGCCTGTGGCCTCAACCTCCCTGGGAGTTGGGGAAAGAGGAACCCCATCTCTCCTGCTGCTCATCCTGAGTTGTGGCTAAACAGCTCCCTCATATTACCTGGCCTTCATCTAACACTCCTGGGAGGAGGCAGCGTGCACCCAGGAAGGCCCAACTGGATGGGCTGACCACCAGCGGGGTCATCTCTGGATCAAGGAAAGTAAGATCCACCCACACTCAGGAGGCATGATTTATATCCGAAGCCTGGAGTTCGAGGCTATGACTCTTTATACTTCCAATGTGAAGCCCATCAGACATACTCACACAATTCATCAAACCACTACCATAGTCCATATCATGTAATACAATTTATTTCTATTTTTATTTGTTATATAATCAAAATTATGCACATGCTATGACTAGGTCTTCCATGGTGAGTATAACTCCCTCTTCATCTTGTGAAAGTTAAATACAGTAGTATTGATAGCGACATATAGTCACTATAGGAAATCTTCCTTAAAATGTGATACATTTTATTATATTTTAAAAGTTATACAGTACTTGCTATATGCAGGCACTATGATAAGCAGTTTGCAAATATTAACTTACCTAGTCTTCTAACAATACTATGAGGTAGGTACCATCAGTCCCACTTTATAGATGATAAAACTGAGGTACAGAGAGTCTAAATAGCTTGTCTGAGGTTACACAACTGGTCAGAGGCTGGGCAGGATCTGAACCCAGGCTGTGTGGCTCCAGAGTCTAGGACAGTGGTTCTCAACCTTTCTAATGCTGCGGCCACTTAATACAGTTCCTCGTGTTGTGGTGAATCATAATGTAAATATCTGTGTTTTCTGATGGTCTTAGGCGACCCTGCTAGTGGTTCTCAACCTGTGGGTCACTGCTGTAGAGCCTAAGACCATCAGAAAACAGGTCACGACCCACAGGTTGAGAACCGCTGGTCTAAGGCTCTTTAGCCACCACATTTCATGTGCACAATGTATCTCCAACAGACTCTGCTGCAACAGCGTCTTTAGCCCACTAGTACTTGCTCAACATCCCCCTGCTGACCTCCATCAAGGAGTGGCATCTGTTTCTCCACCCTCTTGAATCTGGGCAGGCCCTATGACTTATATGGCCAATGGAACTCAGAAAAGGTGACGCTGTGCCCGTTCCAAGCATAGCTCTTAATTTCCTAGAAACTTCCACCCACTGCCTCTTAGAAACACCCCATAAGAAGGGACACAACCCGGAACCACCAAGTGAGAAGCCTGAGCCCCGTGAGAGTCCTGGAGGATGAAGTGCTATTTGGAGAGGGAGGGAGAGAGGAAGGGAGGAAAAGGGAGGGGGAGAGAGGAAGGGAAAGAGAGGGAAGGAAAAAGTGAGAAGGGGAAGGAGAGGGAGGGAGTAAGAAGGGGAGGGAGAGAGGAAAAAGGAAGGAGAGGAGGGAGGGAGGAAGGGAGAGGGAGGAGAAAGAGAGGGGAAAGCAATGTCAAACTCAGCAGCTACCTTTTTGTTGTCATCCAGAACAGTGTTCATGTTTTCAATCCAAACGGCATCAACGGGCCCATCAAATATGATCCACTTGCGATCATCAGAGAGGGAAGACGCTTGCTCCCGGAAAGCGTTGGCGAGGACGCCGTCGGTCCACTCATGGCTCACTTGGTCGAAGCACCCGTATAGCTGCCCCATGGTGATGGCCTTGGGGTTGATGACCTTGTATTCTACGGCAAACTCCCCCATCTGGTTGGCTGGGCAAAAAGGTCCAACCCAAGTTACAAAGATTCTGGTGAGACCAGAACATCAGACTGGAGAGAGTGCCATCTCAAATTCTGAGCAGCCACCCTGAATGTGCCATCCAAAGAAGCCTTCTAAACTTTGTGTGTGGCTTTTTAAAGATTACAACCACGTATTTCTCAACATACGTTCTCTAAGGCTCACTTCAAGCAAGCAAGGGTACCCATGTGAAGTAAAGAACCAGCTGGGCCTACAGGACCCTGGCAGTGAGGGGGTTACACACCCAGGGCTTCACAGCTGCTCAAGTACCTGGGCTCAACTGGAAATAAAGAAACTGCTGAGGGGTAGGAGATTCTGGGAAAGGGTTATTACTTGTCTTTCTTTACCTGAAGGATTGGCTTAGCCCTGAAACCCCTTCACTAGCTGCTCCAAAGTACTGCTGAGAAGTGCCCCTGAGAAACACATCCACGGCGGGCCAGGATCCCAGAATGCCAGGCAGTGATGGCACCGCAGTTGTGCTTAATGACAGAAAATGACTTCTGCTACCTGGTGCTTTAGTAAGAAGCTGGCATGCTTAAGCCATGACTTAAATAAAGAACGATTTCTGCAGAATCCCAAAGCAAAGAATTGGGGTAACCTCCTTTCCTAAACTATATTCAAAATCTCAAAATTATGAAAGTGAAATGCCCAAATGAGTTATGAAGGCCAAGTTAGTCACAGAAAACTCAAAAATCCAACACCAACCCAGTTATCCTTTATTAGGAAAACATCTTACCTTATACAAGAGAAACACACAAATTAATTATCACCCACAGCCAATCAGAGTGAGTATGCAAATTAACCCAACAAAGATGGAGGTTAATTTGCATATGTAGGTGCAGAGGCTTGGAGGGGTGTGACACCTGCTATGAGGGGGAAGGGAGCGGTGGAGGAATCTACAGGAGCAGTGCTCTCCCAAGCGGCCTCGAGTGGGAACTTGCTGGCTCCTGGGCGGCAGGGAGTGAAGCCAAGGGAAGGAAGGCCTATTCTTGCATGAATATTGTGCAAGGAGCCTCTAGTCTTATATAATAAAAGGCTAATATGCAAATTGTCTCCTTGACTGAGAGTTCAACTGGGAGTTTGACCAGGGGTTGGGGTCAGCTGGCCAACTACCCATGGTCCTTCCTCTGAACCAGCCCCACCCTTGATCAGGCTCCCCCACCCCGATTGGGGGTGGGGTCAACCCACTAACCACCCATGGCCCCTCTCCTTATTTGGCCCCATCCCCAATCAAGTCCCCCCACCCCTATTGGGGGTGGGGCTGGCTCACCAATCACCTATGGCCCTTCCCCCTGGCCAGCCCAGCTCTATCAGTCTGCTCAGGGCCAAATCCACCTGTGCATGAATTCATGCACCAGGCCTCTAGTCTATAATAATAAAGTATAATATGCTAATTAGATTAGACAGCTGAACTACCTTCCAGATGTCATTCTGGACATACTTCTGAATGAAGCCATAGTGGCGGGGGCTGAGGCTGAGGAGATTAGGGGTAATCAGGCAGGCAGAGGCAGTTAGGGATGGTCAGGCAGGCAGGCAGAGTGGTTAGGGACAATCAGTCAGGCAGCTGAGTGGTTGGGATGATCAGGCAGGCAGGGAAGTGAATAGTTAGGGGTAATCACACAGGCAGGCGAGCAGTTAGGGGTGATCAGGCAGGCAGATGAGTGGTTAGGGACCATCAGGCAGGCAGGAAGATGAGTAGTTAGGGGCAATCAGGCAGGCAGGCAGAGGGGTTAGGGGTGATCAGGTAGGCAGGCAGAGGCAGTTAGAGGCAATCGGGAAGGAAGGAAGAGTGGTAAAGGGCAATTAGATAGGCAGATGAGTGATTAGGGGCGATCAGGCAGACAGATGAGTAATTAGGGACAATCAGGCAAGTAGGCAGACTGGTTCGGGGCAATCAAGCATGCAAGCAGGTTAGTATTTAGGGGTGATCAGGCAGGCAGAGTGGTTAGGGGTGATGAGACAGGCAGGCAGATGAATAGTTAGGGGCAATCAGGCAAGTAGGCAGACTGGTTAGGGGTGATCAGGCAGGCAGCTGAGCAGTTAGGGGTGATCAGGCAGGCAGGTGAGAGGTTAGGAGTGATCAGGCAGGAAGGTGAGTGGCTAGGGGTATTCAGATAGGCAGGCGGTTAGGAGCCAGTGGTCCTGGATTGCGAGAGGGATGTCAGACTGCCAGTTTAGGCAGAGATCAGGCCTAAAATGGCAGTCGGACATACCCCTAGGGTCCCGGATTGCCAAAGGCTACAGACTGGGCTGAGGGACTCTCTTCCCCGCTGCATGAAATTTGTGAACTGGGCCTCTAGTGTTAAAATAAAATCCTAGAAGGGATCATGTAAGCCCTGCTTTCAGAACCATAGGCTTGTGTTTCATTAAAAAATCCCCTCAAAATGTTTTCTCTGGCAATAAATGTAGCTCCCATTTGTTGAGGAGAAACTGTGCTAGGTTAGTTACCTGCATAATCTCATGTAATTCTCACAACAATCCCATTTACAGCTGGAAAACCAGGGGCTAGAGGAGCTTTAGTCATTTGCCCAAGGTCTGGGTCTGATTAAAAAGTCTAGGTCTCATTCTCTAGGACTCATTAAAGAAAGGGAGGGAAAGAGGGAGAGAGGAAGGGAGGGAGGGGAGAAAGAAAGGAAAGAAAATGATTTGCTTTTAGAATTCCATTTTTTAGATCTCGCACTGGGAAGTCTTTGGAGAAGCAGCTGTTCAGCAGTTGAGAAAATGCCTCCAGCCCTAATGATGGACACAAAACCCCGTGCAAAGTGCCCTCCCTCTTGTTTTCTGCTTGCAGACATCTGTGTGCCAGCTTTTATTTCTGACATCACAATCCAGAGATGGCAAAAACACCCCCCAAAACAAACCCAGCCTGGCACCACCTGTCCTGCTGAAGTGGGGGTGTGAGCTGTACCTTTGTGTAAGTCACCCAGAGCTGCAGCCAACACTTTATAAGCACAAGTCTTGCCCCCCATGAGGTCTCCGACAATCATGTAGCCATGTCTCACCAGCATCATCTCATAGATCTGAGAGGAAACAACATATAAGACGTCCATCAGCACAAACCTCCCAGAACTGCAGTCAGTCAGATGCTGATGAGGACTGAGAGGTGCCAGGGGAACCCACAGTCATACCCTTCCCTGCAGAGCCAATCCTTGGGGTGATTCGTCATTTAACTACCTTTTGGGTGAATTAATGTGTAGCTCAGATTACTGAAGAGATTGGAACTTCCATTCGCTCTGGCCCTGTCTGTGTTCAGCATCGAGTGTCTTACCAAGCCTACTTCTTTTAATCTGTTCAGGTGGCACATTCCACGTCCTAACCATGGGAATGATGCCCTCAGAAGGGGTCGCTGAACCACGGGCAGAGCAAGTCACACACACAGGCCTCTGCTTCATGGCCCTAACTCTTCTCATGGCACCGTTTGTTTTCTGAGTGATCCATTTTATTTATTTTTTACTTTAAACATTCTTGTACAATTGCAGTTTACATTCACTGTCACTTTGTATTAGTGTCAGGTGCCCAGCATAGTGGCCACATATGCTTTACAAGGTGTGCCCCAATGTCTCCAGTCTCCCCGCTGCCTGTACACTGTTCTTACAGTGCTGTTGACTACACTCCCAGTGCTGTACTTCAATCCCATGACTGTTTGTACCTATAATCCGCATGTCTCAATCCCTTCCCCCTCACCCTTCCTGCTACCACCACTCTGTTCTCTGCAGGAAAAGGAAACAGTGGCCAGGTTAGCAAGTTGCATTTCTATTGGAAACGCCCTTTCTTGAGGCCTAAATGCTGTTCTGACTTGACTGGGACTCTCAGGAGGAGAAATGCACCTTCTGAGCCAGGTTCCCTATACAATATAAATGACCCGATCATCTGCTCAGAGATGGTCCTATGACTGGCACCATTCGCATCTAATCCTAAGCTTTGGCTGAAGTCTCTTGGAGAGTGAAGCTCTTTTTCCTCCTGGGCTTGCACCCGGGACAGTCTCAGCCGGAGGTGCTGGGCCACCTGAGAACAAAGTTTTAATGCAGAGAGAGCCAGCCTAGAACCGAAGAGGCAGATGCCTGGGGCTCGTATAGAAACCTGGCTATTGCCCTACTATTTGGGTCCAGTCAGTGAATAACGCCCCCTGTGTTGATGATGGCAGTTCAAGGTGCATTTCTATCACTGGGAGTTGAAAATCTGGAGTAATTCAAAGTCCCATACTCCAAAGGGAAGACCCTAAGCTAAAAAAAAAAAAGCAACCTCAAGGGAGATGGTCAGGAAAAATGGTGGATTTTAAACTTCAACTTGGAAATAAAGGGAAGGCCTAGAGGGTAAGGTGCCTCCATTGCTCCCTCCACCTCTCTTTAGACACCTGGCATTGCATCCTGATTCTGTGTGCAAGGATGTTTTCGTTCCCACTTTAGCAAAGAGCATACAGGTCCATGCCACAAGAGCCCAAGGAGCCAACCTGGATAATTTTCCCAATAAACCAAGGCACTGGCTGGAGTTTCATCTTTCTGATGTTCTCATTCAGCACTTCCATGAAAACTTCGTAGTCTGACTTTGGAAGAATGACTCCCGGGAACAGATCCGATATAATTCCCTGCAATTGGAAGGGAAAGAAGGTAGAGGGGGTGGCTATCATCTGTGTGACTCCACATGGTCCTGAAATAAGATCTACACAAACTTCGTAAAATTCCAAACCTCATTTTCCCTGCACCAAAACTCAGCCACAATTACTTATTCTGACATCATCCGTTCAACATGATTTCCCTCTCAAATAATTTTAAAAGTCAGCAAATATTTAATGAGCCTGTGCTATGTTCCATTCATTGTACTGGGGATGAATAAAAGTCATGATTTCTATTTTAATGGCGCTTACAACCTGGTAAAGAAGAGGCGTTAAAAATTATAAAAGGAAACTAAGTTTGATAAAAACAATTACTCACACCTCAGAATGAATACTATCATTCTATTGCCCTATCAGTGAAACCATCTTTATTAAAATTGGTAACCAGACAGAAATGTTGCCAACCCCATTGTTACTAATATTTGAGCAGGGGGGTGGCTACCTGGCAAAAGGGTCCTGGCTGTCAGAGAGGGGTCTTGAGGGGTGCTGTGGAGACATCTCCCCTCAGAAGTGGGGTCCCAGATTCAGCCCCACCACACACCTGGAACAGAGGGACATCCTGAGCCAAGAACTTGGCCAGGTTGACGTCCAGCAGGGCCCGGAGGAGCAGGATGCTCTCGTTCTCCTCTGGGTACCTGAGCTTGAGGTTGCCGGCGGCGGTGAGCACGGACTTGACGGCACGCATGCCATAGTCGTAATGGTGCTGAGAGGAGAGCTGCTCAGAGCACAGGCGGTAGGTGGCCACGATCTTCTGGGCGAGGCTGGGGCGTAAAGACATGCGTTTGCACACCTGAGAAGACTACGCCTGCACAGCACACATTCCCACACCCCTGGCCCTGGCCCTTCAGGGTGGGCCTACCAGGATCCAATGAGGAAGGTCCATCCTTGGAAGGCCTGATAGCGCTGCCATCGTGAGCTAAGGAAGCCTGGTAACTCCCAAAGTTAGGGGGAAGCAGCGAGCACACACAAATGCATCATGCACTCTCTGAGAAACTGTATGTGTACATAATTTTACATGTAAAATTACTGTAAGCACACACGCACACACACACACACATCTGGAAAGAATGTATCAAACTATGAATAATGATAACTGCTGATCTCTGGAGGGAGGGCTAAGGGTTAGTGAAGTGAAACTCCTTTGTCACCTCTGTAATGTTATGACTTCTTTGATGTCTATGCTTTCCTTTTTAAATTTAAAAATCAATCCAAACTTCACTACCCTTACACACAGCACATGCACACTCACGGGCATGGCCATGTTTTACTCGCTCTGGCCCCTAGCCGGTCACACAGCCTGCCCTGCGTCCTGGTCAGTGGCATGTGAATGAGGGAGAGGTGCCACCCCCCAGCAGGTTCAGGAAAGCTTGCTCAGAGCCACCGCCCCTGTACTAGTGCTGACGTTTAAGAAATCAGGTTCCTCCCCTTGGGAGGAACTGCCCTGATCACAGACACCCACTTTTTTTCTGGAGAGAGAAGAGTAAACTTGCCTTGCTAAGCCCCACTGGCTAGGGTTCAGGGTTCCCTGACTAGTGGGCTATGCACACCCCTTTGCAGGGAGCCCCTCATGAGACTGATTTACACTGCCAGCAAAGGCCCTGCTGCTTACAGCACCAGCACAAGGTGGGCAGAAGGCAGGTGGCCCAATGAACGTTTGCTAGTTGAGGGATAAATAAATTGAATGGGCAAATCACTGCAATCCATTTTGCTTATGGAAAAACTAAATTGAGCCTTATGTGAAGAAGTAGCCATTTGGCTTAGGAGGGGGACAGGTGCCTTTCGGAGGTCTGCAACCCTGGGGTGGGGAAAAGAGCAGACAGGCACGGACACACTGAGGGCCTTTGCAGTCCTCCGTGCCAGCAAGACATCGACTGGTTATGGTCAGGACAATATAAAAATATAAATGCAAAATTTGAAATAAGCCAATAAAAGCCACTCACAGTGACATTAGTAACTTTGGGTGCATGTGATAAAGACACTCAGCTGTGTCTGTCTTTGAAAACTGAGCAGCACTGGAAAGAGAGATACTTGGTTGAAGTAAATAAAAGTCATGTTGATAACAATGCTAATTCTAAATTATATTAAAATCTCCCCTTCAATCTTGGAATAACTTAATGTTTTTCAGTCTTGCTTTAAGCCATTTAGGAGTGTGTGTGTGTGTGTGTGTGTATGTGTGTGTGTGTGTGTATGTCTATGTGTATATATGAGTGTGTTTATGTCTGTGTGTGTATGTGTGTATATGTCTCTGTGTGTATGTCTCTGTGTGTATGTGTGTGTATGCCTGTGTGTCTGTATATATATGAGTGTGTGTATGTCTGTGTGTGTCATTGTGTGTATGTCTATGTGTGTCTGTGTTTATGTCTGTGCCTGTGAGTGTGTGAATGTGTATATGTGCATGCATGCATGTGTATGTCAGTGTATGTCTCTATGTGTCTCTGTATGTGTATGTCTCTGTGCATGTGTGTGTATATATGAGTGTGTGTATGTCTGTGTATGTCTGTGTGTGTACATCTGTGTGTATGTCTCTCTATGTATGTACATATATGTGTGTATGCGTATGTATGTGTGTATGTGTGTGAGTGTGTGTATGTCTGCGTGTGCATATCTGTTTGTGTGTTTGAGTATGTGTGTATATATGTGTGTGTATGTGTGTGTCTGTGTGTGTGTCTGTGCGTGTGCATGTCTCTGTGTGTGTCTGTGTGTATCTCTCTGTGTGTATGTGTGTATGTGTGTGTACGTCTGTGTATTTGTGTATGTCTCTCTGTGTGAGTGTGTGTATATGTGAGTGTGTGAGTGTGTATGTCTGTGTATGTATATATATATATCCATGCGTATGTCTATGTGTATGTCTATGTATGCATGTGTGCATGTGTGTATGCATGTGTATATGTATATATAGGTGTGTATGTGTATGCATGTGTGTATGTGTGTGTATACCTGTGTCTCTGTGTATGTCTCTGTATGTGAGTGTATGTGTGTGTATGTGAGTGTGTCCGTGTGTCTGTATGTCTCTGTGTGTGAATGTGTGTGTATATATGTCTGTGTGTATATATCTGTGTATATATATGAGTGTGTGTATGTCTGTGTGTGTATCTGTGTGTGTGTATATATGAGTGTGTGCCTATGTGTGTGTATGTCTCTGTGTGTGAGTGTGTATGTATATTTGTGTGTGTATGTCTATGTGTTTGCGTATGTCTCTGTGTGTGTATGTCTCTGTGTGTGTGTGTGTATATGTGAGTGTGTATGTCTGTGTGTGTATGCCTATGTGTGTGTGTCTGTGTGTGTCAGTGTGTGAGAGTGAGGCACAGGCTGCTGTGAGGGTGGGAGCAGGTGAGTGAGTATTTCTCTAGCAGAAGCCCAAGTGAACGTATAGCCAAAGGAGGAGTTTTCCTGGGACTCTGGGTCATTCCCAGCCTCGGTCAGGTCAGGACCAAGGCAGACCCAGGTGCCTGCACATTGGACCTGTGAACAGAGCCTGTTCTCATTCTTCCCTCCCCAGGGCAGCCCACCTGCATCTGCCCCACACAGCTCTCATCAGGCCTGCAGAACCCGCTGAAGGCCAGTGCAGCTTACCTTCTGGAGTCGAGAAACCCCATGGAATAGAGTGAGATCTCCCCAATGAGGGCATAGTCGGGCACCATCATGGCCACTGTCCGGAACAAGGCCTGGAAAAGGAATAGCTAGTCAGGAATCGAGTGCACACGGTGGTGAGCAGGAATGGTCCATCTGCAGAGGCAGAGAGAAGTAGCATGGTCCTGATAATCAAGGAGAAGTATGCTGGATGACAAGTCAATGGTGTAAGACCACCTCCACTGGACAGAACCACTGCCCCGCTACCCCCCACCCCGACCTGTCCAGGTACGTGCTGTTACACTGGGTTCCTCACTCATGCTGAGGCCCAGGTGCTGGTCCTAACAGCACCTCATTCTCCTTTGCCCATCCAGCTTCACGCCCCTTGTGGAGCTTTCTTGCAGGCCTCACATAGCAGAGCAGTCCTGACTAAGTCCCTGTTCTGTCACCTACCTGCTGTGCATAGTTATGTATCATTGCTGGACCTTATTCTTTCGTCTCTAAATGGGCTGACACCTGTAACTTCTTTATGGTTGTCATGAGAACAACTGATACAGGCGAGTGAGGTGCATACTTAGGAAAGTGTATAGCATGTAGTGAGTCCTCATGCACATCAGTTATTATTTCCTTAGGTCTGATGGTCTTAGGCCACCCTGCTAGCAGTTCTCACTAGCAGGGTGGCCTAAGACCATCAGAAAACACAGATATTTACATTACGATTTACTACAGTAGCAAAATTACAGTTATGAAGTAGCAACAAAAATAATTTTATGGTTGGGGTCACCACAACATGAGAAACTGTATTAAAGGGTCGAGGCATTAGGAAGGTTGAGAACCACTGCCTTAGATCTTTGAGGGAAAGTGACTCACTAAAGCCATGCCATTCGAGGTGGAGCTGATCTCACTCTTTTCCAGAGCCCTGGCTTCCAGCTGCCAAGCCTGTTTCTTTCTACTAGATCCTAGGCTCATGGAAGTTTCTTGTGCAGATTGAACGTGGTTGTTGGCTGAGAGAGGTGCAGAGGGAGTTACAGCAACTGGGTGGTGAGAAGAAGAAAGGTGGCCCCAAGGATTGGAACATTGTCTTGTATACCAAAAGGTGACGGGTCTGATTCCCATCCGGACACATACCCAGGCTGCAGACTTGATCCCTTCCAGGGTGTGTGCAAGAGGCAGCTGACAGATGTCTCTCCCTCTCTCTCTCTCTCTCTCTCTCTCTCTCTCTTTCTCTCTCTCGCATCAATGTTTCCCTCTCTCTTTCCCTTCCTTTCTCTGCTAAAAAAAAAAATAAAATAAAAAATAGTAGGAAATGTGAGTCCAAATTCTACTGTAGGTCTCACTGCCCTGTGTTGACTAGTGAGGAGGGAGTGGAGGAGCCATGGTTGAGGAATACCTTGGCTCTTCCCCATTCCCGGAGGGGGCGAGTAGTGGGTCAGAACAGGTGATAAGAATGCGTTTCTAGCAAGTGGAACATCGTGGATGGCAGGTCCTTGAATGATGTCAATTCTTTCAAAATCATTTCATTACAGCATTGATGAGATGCCATAGGAACGTCACTCTGTATATCAATGAGCCTTGCTAACACTGGTCTCATCATGTGCTGTTTTGCTTAAAGGCGTAGAACCTATCAATGACATTCAGTGGGAACTTACTGTTCTACAGTGGTGAGCATGGCTCTGGCTGGTCCCTTGTGTGTCTTCTACTCAAGGGGCTGGAGCATAACTTGGAATACAATCAGTCAAGCAGCAGACCGGGCCTCCCTCTGCTGCTCTTCCCATGCAGTTGGATTGCTAGGTGCTCTTCTCACAGGAGGGGACCCAGACACCCTGTGCTTTGGGTTTTACCTCCCATGGGAGAAGCTTTTCACGTGAGGAGACCTGCTTGGCTTTCTCTTCTCCTTCAAGGCCTTTTCTTCTCCCCTGGCCACAGGGTCATGGGTATTGCCATGGCTTAGCTCAGGCCAGCCCGGCAGTCGGCACTGGGCACAAACAGGCTCTGTTGCCCCTCTCAGTGGGTTGGGACAGCCTGCATGAGCATGGACACTGCTGAGGTGCCCGTTCCCATTTGGTAGTAAAGTTAAGGTCCATGTGGTCCAGCCTAGGCTCACCAGAGTCCTCTATATCCAACTTTGATGCTTTTTTATAAGAGCTACTAGTGGCCTGGTGCAAAAAATTTGTGCATGGGGTATGGAGGGGTTGGGGAGGGAAAGTGTCCCTCAGCCCTGCCTGCACCCTCTCCAATCTAGGACATCCCTCTCGCATTCCTCGGCTGCTGGCTCCTAACTGCTCACCTGCCTGCCTGCCTGATTGCCCCTAACCACTTTGTCCTCTTGCCTGCTTGCTCCCAACTGCCCCCCCCCCCCGCCCCACTGGCCTTCTCACCCCCAACTGCTCTCCCCTTCTGGCCTGATTGATCCTAACTGCCTCTGCCTCAGCCCCGCCACCTTGGCTTTGTCTGAAAGGATGTCCAGAAGGTCTCCTAGTCTAATTAGTATGTTACCCTTTTATTAGTATAGACATTTTGTTTGGCTTACAGTGATGTCTTTTTACATTGCGCTTTAGTATCTAAAAGTCAGATTTTATGTAATACTCCAAGTTTCTGGCTTTCCCTGACAGATGAGAGGCTCTGCAGGCTGGGCTCAGGTGCTGCCTTACTGTGAGGCATTCACCAGTTACCCCTCTCATTTGTATGACCTGTCTGACCCTGACCACAATGGAACAGCCATACTTGTTCTAATGCATTCAGTTTTCTGTTTACATTGGCTACTATGTATCTCTACCCACGCCCTGCCACTCTCCCCCACCTTCCACCAGAGGGAGAGGTTTGTTCTAGGGCCAGGTACCTTTTCACCTTCACCCGCACTCCCCTGTTACTGACCAAGGCTGAAGCATGTGTCCCGGTTCCATCATCTGGCTTCTCTGGGAGACCCTTACTTCCAGAGCTCCTGTATCATGGGCATGCCCAGCACTCCTCCACAGTGATGCTCACCTTGAGGTTATCGGGCAGCTCTGCCCTGCCTGCATACCCAGGGTTCATAGTGATGAAAACTGCACAGGTTGGGTTCAGAGAGAGCTCGGTGCCTTCGAAGATGAATATCTTCAGCTTCCGGATAATGGCTTGCTGAATGCTGAGGATCTGCTGCGCCACCACCGATAGTACCTCCACCTGCAGGGAGAGGGGCTGACTGATGAAGTCCTGCTCAGACCCACCCACCCCACCCTCAGGGAGCCCCTTCACTCAGCAAAGAAAAGCCAACCATCTGTGAACCAGATCTTCAAAGTGAGAAGCATGATTGGAGTTTTGGTAAAGAAAAAGTGTGAGTATGAGTATGAGTGTGTGTGTGTGTGAGTGTGTGGTTTCCATAACGTTTCATCTTTCCCCCAAGACATAGCATAATGCTTGATGCACTTGGGCAGTGTTTATTGGTTAAAATGGAATGTTTGTATGTCCTGAACTCAATCCCCTACCCAAAGAGAACTAACCATCTCCTCTTCTTTTAAAAAATATTTTTATTGATTTCAGAGGGGAAGGGAGAGGGAAAAGGAAATAGAAACATCAATGATGAGAGAATCATTATCAGCTGCCTCCTGCATGCCCCCTACTGGAGATGGAGTCTGAAATCTGGGCATGTGCCTTGACCAGGAATCAAACTGTGACCTCCTGGTTCATAGTTGACACTCACCCCCTCTTCTGTAATGCCTCTTTTGTGCCACTACTGTAATATTTATCATATTGTATCTGTTTCATTTGATTTTTATTTCCCTTTGCTAGACTGTAAGAGTCTAGAGAGAAAAACCATTTCTTACCTTTGTATCATGAACACATGCAGAATATCTGATACAGTAGCTACTCAATACATTGTTGAATGAGCTGATGACAGAATGAATATGATGAGGGTACATATGTATGTAAAACAGGTATTTTATGTCCTTGGGCTGCTTTTGTTTCATTCATTGAATACCTACTCTGTGCAAGAGGCTGTAGAAAAGACAGCAGATCTGTCATTAAGGAACTGAGGAACTAGAGAGAGGCCCGGCATGCACTGCCTCTCTGTGCCCAGTAGTAAGGTTACCTCAATCCTATTGAACTCGTCAAAGCAGGCCCATGCTCCGGCCTGGGCCAGCCCTTTGAAGAACTTCCCCATGGCTTTATAATCCAGGCCGTCCGAGCAGTTGAAGACCACACACTAGAGAGGGGGGCGTAGGCACCATTCAGGATGGTCCCTGCACCAGGAACAGGGGTGGGCTCCACAGGAGCAGCTGGGCCCACTCTGCCTATTATACTCCCCATCTTCACCTTCATGCCGGCTTCCCTGGACAGGGGCCCAGAGAGGAATGGGAGGGGATGGGACGAAGCGGGGGGGGGGGGGGGGGCGTAAACGGGAGAAGGACAGCATTTCCTACCTGCTTGGCCAAAGCCTTGGCCAGATCTTTGGTAGTCTCTGTCTTGCCTGTCCCAGCTGGACCTTCTGGGGCTCCCCCAAGATTCAGCTTCAGAGCCCCCATCAGCGTCCTAAGCGGAAGAAAATAAGAACTTAGTGCTTGAATCCTAAGCCACAGGGAAGAAACTGCCTTTGGCTTACTTTGTTTTGACTCATAGGAATACTTTAAACCTCCCTGATTACGCAACCAACCACCTCGGTGAAGAATTCTGTGGCAGCCCTAGTGCCTGGGGCAGGGGTGGCGCCAAGAGCATTTGCTGAGGGGAAGATTGAATGAATAAAGAGTACATGCAGATGTAAATGCATCAACTAAAAAAACCTCAAACTCTGCATCCCAAAGACCAGCAATGCTAGTGGGATGTGAAAATAAACATGTTTCTCCTCCTAGATTATGGACATTGAGTTTAGGATCTGATTTGCCTCAGTTCCAAATTCTCAGAAACCAACACAGGCCTGGCACACGGTGCAGGGACAAGATGCACATTAGGAATAATGGGTGTGCTCACTGTGGTTCCTCAGCCCCCTCTCGGTTGCTATGATGTCAGTTAACACACTCAGCAATAACCTAGTCCTTCCTCACCATTAAGTAGGGCTCTGGGATAGCAAGGTTAGGAAATAGCTGTGGAACCTGAATGGAATAAACAAATGAACAAAGAGCATAGAAAACAAGTAACTGAGAACTTAAGAGAAGAAAAAGTACTCAAGTATTATCTTCATAAATTAAAAAATCCATTGAAAGGCTATACATACCACAGTTAATCTAAACATCACAGACTTGACAAATCCACAATGGCTAGACTTTTGATGTTATGATTCCAAGGAAAGAGGCAAAGCACTTTCTTGTGCTGAGCTCAGAAGGAACACACCTCCTTGTTGGCCACTGGCTCAGAGCTCTAGCCATGCCTCCACCTGGTCCTGGGCTCCCCCTGACCTGGCCCTGGGTTCCCTCTGGCCCTGGGTTCCCCTTAGCCCTGGGCTTGCCATGGCCTGCCCCTGGTCTCCCCCTGGCCTGATCCTGAGTTCCCCGTAGCCTGGGCCTGTGCATGGCCTGGGCTCCCCCTGGCCTGGCCCTGCCCCCCCGCTGGCCCTGGGATCCCCCTGACCTGGGATTACCTGGCACCATCTTGCTTCTGCCTCTGGGGAGCCCCACTACTTAAGTATTGATCTATTTTCAAGGGAGGCACCAGCCTCTACTTGTGGCTTGACCACATTAACCTGCATTAGGGCTCTGACTGGGTTCTCACTTTTGACTTTGGCCTCATTTCCATGCCCCTCTGTGAGGCCTGGTGTCTAAGGGCAAAATTCAAAACTCTGAGAAACTGAAATGCAGAGGCAAAAGTAACAAAATGAAGATGCCCCAGCCCCTTCCCTTCAGAGCTCTGCACTCGCCTGTAGCAGCGGTCCGTGAGGGGCGTGATCACCAGCCGAGGGCTGTTCCCCAGGTACTCGTAGCCGTACATGGCCTCAGTGGTGATCATCTGCACGTGTACATCCATCGCCCGCCAGTAGTAGCGCAGCTGGGAGATCCATTGGAAGTCATGCAGGTCACATACTTTATCCTCAGATAACTTGGCTACCACATCTCGAGCTGTTGGGACACAGACCCGTACACATGGAGAGCTATCCATCCACATCCTCCCCTCTGCACCTGCTCCTCAGCAGGGGCATGACGACTGTGTTCACACTACCCTCCCTCTTCAGACAATTTTTGGCTCAGTTGCCTTTTTTGGTCACCCCCACCTGTAGGCAGCCATGCCTTCCAGAAGCTGCACTTGGCTTCTCCTAAGGGGCCTAGAGAGACTTGGTGGAAGTGCTGTTTGCCCTCTGTCAGGCTCCGAAGCCACCCTGCCCAGGCCAGATTCTGGTTCTGCCATTCAGTGGCTATGTGACTGGACAAATTACTCAACCTCTTTCCCCTTCAGCTATATAATCTGTAAAATGTAGATAACATAGTACTTATCTGATAGGGTTGTAATGGGGATTAAATGAAGATATCTCTATATATAAAAGCCTAAGTGACCTTTCAACCATTTGACCATTTGACTATTTGACTGGTAGCTATGACACCTACTGATCACCAGGGGGCAGATACTCCAAACGGTAGCTTAGGTTGCTGGCTGTGGGTTAGCTTACTGCTGGGCCCTGTCGGCCCCAATCTGGTTCATCCACACTCAGGACCCAAAGAGGAGAGAGGAGGGAGCCTGATTCTTCACAGAATCTACTGTGAGTTAGTTTGCTACGATATTAAAATATTTCTTCTAACTAATTTCCTTTTAATGTGCACAAATCCAGGCCCCGGACCACTAGTAGGTGTATAAACACACATTAATATACATATTCATGTACTAAGTATATGCATATTTATATATATTCACATCTATACAGATACAGGTAGACAGATGGAAAGCACAAAAAGAAAAAAAGAGAAATGAGCTGCACCTGGCTTAGGGAAACACCGTGTATATATTAGCTATTGTTCTCCTTCCTAAACTTGTGGGGCTAACTCACAGGACTATGCAATGTGTAGTCACCCTGAATATTGTCTTTTCCCCAACCTGAGCCTGTTGGCCCTGCTTCAGCCTCTAGGAAATCCTAGAGCCATGGTCAGCAAACTGCAGCCTGCGAGCCTCAGGAGGCTCTTTGGCCCCTTGAGTGTGGCTCTTCCACAAAATATCTCGGTATGGGCGAGTGTATTTTGAAGAAGTGGCATTAGAAGAGTTTAAGTTTAAAACATTTGGCTCTCAAAAGAAATTTCAATTGTTGTACTGTTGATATTTGGCTCTATTGACTAATGAGTTTGCCAACCATTGTCCTAGAGGAATCCAAGCAGCTTTGTCTGACATAGTAGGGAAGGGCCATCAGTCCACGGTTAGATGCCTTCCTTACATCTGAGGCCTGAGAAACCAGTAGGAGGTACATTTCTAGGCATTCTTCCTTCTCTCAGAGGATGGGAGCCTCATTTAACATTTTCACGGTGACGGGAGCCCTGAAGTTGAAGAGGGGGCAATAGGTCTATGGGAATCAGTCATTGTTTTTAGGTAATTCATAGGCCAAGAGCCATTGAGATCTGGAATGAGTACAGCAGCTCGATGTTAGATCTCAGAAACAAAGGGAAGCCTGCAGCCTCCTGCCTCTCACAGGAGAAGCCTTCTCTATTACAGTAACTCCAACCTGCACAAGAGGCCTGGAGTGAGGCCGCAGCGCCAGCACCCCTCCTCCCAGGAGCTGAATTCCCTCTTCCAGGTCCTCAAGACTCAGAGAGCAGTGCCCAGAGGACAGAGCTGAGGATGCCACACATATATGCGTGTGTGTGTGTGCACACGTGTGTGTGTGTGTGTGCGCACACACACAAGCTTGTGTGACCCCAATCACCCTGGTCCCAGGCGCCTTGCCCAGCAACCACATGGGCATGCTTTACATCTACCAGGTGGATATGTGGCCAGAGGAAGTGGCTTCTCCCGGGTTTCATGCTGGTCTATGCACATGATTTCAGGCCAAACTAAGGGCAGCCTCAAGGAGATGTGGATGCCTGAAATGTAAAATGCCTGCAGGAAGCTGATGTGTAAGTAAGAGGGATTCCATTCCCAGGAGCCAGTCTAGTCCAGCTGTATCCTTGATGATGACGAGTGAGGGTATGGGTGGCTTATTTTACATAAAGACCCCAGTTCTTCCTCTTCTTTTTTAAGGAAGAGCTGGATGGTGCATGCCCCGCCCACTCGCCCCTGCATTGCTGCCCATTCCCAAGCTCCTGGGTTTGGGGTCAGATAGACATCGGTTCAAATGGCAAAAGAGGCCCCTCCTCCTTGGGCCTCGCTGTGAGCTCTGAGGTTCAGACCTCAATGAGCCAGTGCTGAGCCTGTGAAATGCATGGAAAAGTGAGCAAGTGAAGGTCAACACAAGCAAGAAGCTTGCCCCCTGGTGAGCATTCAACAATATTCTCTCTGGTCAGCACCAAGACCGGCTCCAGGGGCTGTTCTCAGTGAGGCCCGCCCAGAAGTGTGGCGCCTCTCCTTCCCTGAGCTGACCCTCAGGAGCCGCTCCCTGAGAAGGAGGCCCAAGCCCCACCCAGGAGGGGAGGCAGTCCGGCTGCTCCCACCTGTGCGGTGATGCTTAGTGGCACTCACCATGGACATCAATGACTGTGAGGGCCCCGAGGGTGAGGCGAGCCCCACTGCTCAGCTTCCCTCGCACCAGCTGGACGATCTGTGCAATCTGGTCATTGCTCTTCTTCAGGAAGTCCTGGCAGGGACACAGGAGGAGACAGTATCAGGCGGGGTTCTCCCTGGAGACCTCCTAAGGCAGCAACACCTGCCACACCTGTGGCCTAGGCCAGGCTCCTGGGTGTTACCCCTCAGCCCCTTCCCTCAACTATATCAGTAGCCTCAAGAGGGCTCTACACATGAGTGGCCAGATTCCGTGAGATCCAAGTTCATTGATATTGTGGACAGGAAACCATGTGCTTGGAGCAAGGGAGGGGTTGGCTATGAAGGGCATGAAGAGATGGGGATTTCACAAAGGTATGTGTTTGCCAAAACTCAGAACTGGCCATGAAAAAGGGTGAGCTTACTGTGTATAAGTTATACAGTAAATCAGAATTAAGAGAAAACCCTGAAACATTTTGAGATGAAAGGAAACATGGGCGATGTGAAAACTAAATGCCTATAAGCGTGTGAGCCTGGATTCGTGGACCAGACCAAACGTCCCTAGTGGGCACTGGCTAAGCTCAAGTCAGCCTCTGCAGGCTGCAGGCGGGATGATCCACTGTCTCTGTGTCAGAGCCGGCTCCCATTTGGCCTGCTGTGCATGCCGCGGAAGACGTGTACATGGAGCATCTGGATGAAGGGCATCTATTATTATCTGTATTATTTTTTCCACATTACATGTACATCTTATATCACTTTCAAATAAATAGTGAAAAACAAAAACGAATGTTAAGAAGGAAAAAGATCTGCTGGTGGACATTCTGCCAGGTTGACCCTGGAAGCAAAGGCTGGTTGAACCCGGGATCTGGGCCCAGGACTCTGTCTGGGAGGCGTACTGAGCCATTCCGCTTGGCCAGCTCTGGGGAGCCCACCTCTACACCCTCGGCCCAAAGGTCCATGGAGCCTAGCTCTGTGGTCTCCTGGGTTGGATGTCATGATAATGTTTTTATTTAGAAAACAAGCTGCTTTATATCATTCACACCCCAGGGGAGTTGGAGCCTGCGCGCCCCCTCCCCGCCCCCCCGGCCCCCCTCTCTGTAGGCTCACACAGGCTGCTTTATGTTATTCACACCCTAGAGGAGCTGGAGCCTCTGTGCCTCCCCACCCCTTGCAGGCTCACACAGGCTGCTTTACCGGCAGAGTCTTTTCAACCAGGGCCTCAGAGACCTCCTGGGTCCAGAAGATGGAGGAGACGCAGATGACCACCTGGCCAGGCCACTGCAGGACCCACTGGTCACGGGAGACCTGGGAAAGTCAGTGGGCATGTCACAGGTTCATCTGTCCTGCAGTTTAACCCGACTTTTTACAACCTCTCCTCCCAATCTTGCCCCCTTGACTGGGAATCGAACCATGACCTCCTGATTCATAGGTCAATGCTCAACCACTGGGACACACTGGCAGGGCTTTCTTTAATTTTTATTTGGAATATGTTACTGGCCAGAGGACCTGGCCATGATTGGGTCTGTCTAGGACTGGCCTATAGTGTACAGGTTCTTGACTCCATGCAGGAAAAATGTCACAACATGAGTCAGGTGACTAAGAGGCAAAGTGGATTAAGGCTGGGGCTGTGAAGCAGGAAGGCTTAGCATAGAAGCAACCGCAGGAGAGCCCAGGGAAGTCGGAGAAAAGGGGGCTGAGACAGCATCAGGGGTGGGCCCAGGATGAGCTACTGCTGCTCACTGCTCCCCTGGCTGAAGTTTCCTGGGGTCTCTTAGAGTTTAGGAAAGTAGCCTGTGGGGAAGGATGGGAGGGGAGAGGGTGATGGCACAATGGCACAGGCTGCTCCCCAGAGGCAGAGACCATGCTGGGTCCGCTGTCTTGAGGCCTTTCTCTCTCTAGCAGAAGTGGCCTGAGAGAAGTCTCAGGGGAGGTTTCAGCAGAATATTCATCAGCTTTCCAGTGGGCCTTTCCAGGGTGTGGGTCCCTCCAGGGCCTTATCTCCCCCAATTGGTCAGGCCCAGGGCTGGGGGTCGTCAGTCATTGCAGCTGGTCATGGTGTCACCCACCTTGTTTTGCTGCTTTCCTGGGCCTGGAGCTGCAGTACAACTGAGGCCTGTCAGCTCTAGGAAGGGGACCTGTATCTGCTGTCATTGCTCTGCAGTTTGTTCAGCTGCCTGCCTTAGTTTCCCTGCTCCACTTCCTAGCTCACAGGCCTGAGTGCAGCATAAGAGGAAGGATTGGCCTTTCATCACCAGCAAAGGCCACTGAAAGGACCAGCAGGCCAGCCTCTTACTTTAGTGGGAAGATGGTAATTGAAGGTTCTTTTGTTTGCTTGTGAGGAGCTGGCTTCAGAGTTAACTGGCTGAAAAGGTTCTTTTCCTTTAGGACTCTTCCTCCTTATGTCCCCTTAGGCTTTGGGGTTTAAGGAGCTGGGCTGTCAGGGCCTGTGTCCTTGAATGTCAAGCCTTGGGGATGCTGAATGGGAAGAAGCTCTTGCCATCAATCAATTCATTTCCCAGAAAGAACTGGCCTGTAGCAGCCAAAGGTGTCAGGCTCACTGCAGCTTCTTGGTGTCCTCTGCTTCTAACTGCAACCCTTTCACTAGGGAGAAGTGAGGGGAGGTGCACTGGGAAAAGAGAGAGGGGTGTGGAGGTACATAGGGAAAGGAGAGAGAAGTGGGGAGGGGTAGGTGGGCAGGGAAAGGAGAGAAGTGGGGCAGGTGCACAGGGAAAGGAGAGAGAGGGGAGGGGGCAGATGCACTGGAAAAAGGAGTGGGGGAGGTACATAGGAAAAGGAGAGAGGTGGGGAGGTGCACAGGAAAGGAAAGAGAGGTCGTGGGGGCAGGTGCACTGGGAAAGGAGAGAGAGGGACAGGTGTACCATGAAAGGAGAGAGAGGTGGAGGCGGGGAGACAGGGAAAAGAGAGAGAAGTGGGTGGGGGGGGGAAGTGCACTGTAGGACTGAGTGAGCTTCAATAGAGATGGAGGAGGGGTCATAAGAACCCATTTAGGATAAGTGGTAAAGGGAAGAGACTTGAACACAATACCATGTACAGACAATGTTATAGAATTCTACACCTTCAACAAATAGATCATCATCATCCACTGTCACCCCAATCAATTCCATACACAAAAACCTCCCCAAAGTCCTTGCTGCTGTACCAACAGCCTGGCCTGTTCTCATTGCCCTTTACCTCCACATACGCCTCAATCCCAAGTTGGATGACTTCCCGCATGCTGGCCAGCATCATCTGCTCCACCTGCTGCAGCCACTTCTCCACCATGCCCTGGGTGAAATGGGCAGAGGTCAGCCCCCGGGCAGTGGCCACAGCAGAGACAGTGTCCTCCTTGGACAGGGCTGGAGGGAGGCCAGGGTTTGCTTTGTTCCCCTGGGGGTTCAGAACCAGCTAACCCAAGATGTGCCTCATGATGTGTGACTTATTTTGAGCTAAAGGCAAGATCCTGAAAGTTCAGAAGAGACTTATTCCCCTATATTAATTATCTAGAAGAATTTAAATAATGAGCCTGGCCTGGGATGAGGATCGCCAGCAATGACTTCTTCCCCCACTCTGTGGCTGGGAAAACTATCAATTACTGATCTCCTGCAGCTTAAGGCACCCACCTCATCCCTAGCTCAGAACCTCTAGTGGACCCAGCTCCCACACTGTCTTCAAACCTCTCACGTATGTGGGTTCTCTGACTCTCTTATGCATATGCTTAGATTTGATTATTTTTCCTTTTTAATCTAGCTTGTTTATTTGCTTAGACCAGCTGACATTGAACAATAGGTCCTGTCAAGAGTGACTCCATCTTGCTCCCCACATTCTGTTTTGCATTTCTTGTGAGAGCCTGTGCTCAGAAATCCTCCACTGAACACAGGTGTCATTGTTCTGTTAAGCTCTAGGAAATAACACCCTCAGATGTGCCCAAAAATAAGCTTAAGGTTGCTCAATTTAGCTTCTGTAATAAACTTGGCTAAGCACAGCTTCTCTGCTTTGTTCCAACCAGGATATTGTTTTGCCTTTATGAGCTAACCCCTGAGCTCATTCAGGGCTGCAAGGTTTAGAGAGACCTTAGTCCCCTCACAGTTGCCAGGCTTTCACAGTAAAGACTTCTAATTTGACCTTTAGTCTATGGCATCTTCTCTCTAGCTCGCTGAATTCCAATATAACATTTGGAGGCCCCAGCAAGATCATGCCTACCGACACCCAATTTTGGATGCCAAGGGTGGGTGGTCTCCCCCGGCCCAGCTGCCAGATGCCTAAAAATCTTTAGGGGAGGTTCCATCTGACATGTTCCAGGGCCCAGAGAAGTTTCTTGGTGTTTCTGATGGCTGGATAGGAAATACTTGCCATGCCCATCCATCTCTTTGGAATCCCCAGAAACCCTCTGGAAGTAAGTGAATTTCTGTTCACTCCTGTATCTGTGACCAGTCAACCTATTGTCAAGAGAAAGACTAGACACAGTTGTGACTTCCTTGACAGATTCTCTAAGATGTTAGTCAGAGTCCTGGGAACTGGCCTCACATGAATTTGTGAGAACTGTTCAGTCTGAAACTGTTTGATGGGCCCTGTTTGTCTTGTCTATCATTTTTGTGTCTGTGCAGATTCTCCTTGAAAACATAACTTGTTTTTTCCTGTTTCTCTGACCTCTGATTCTATCTGTTCCTGGATAACTGACCTCTTTTACCAACGTTCCTTTGTGGACTTCAGTCCACTAGAGGTCACCCTTCATACATTTTTTCCCCTTCTGTATACCTTCCCTATCCAAATAAAGTCATTTATTTCCACAGTCACTCCTTAGACTCAGAGGAAGGACTGCTACTGCCTCTGGTCCTCCCTGAAGATCCTGTTCTTTCTCTATCTCCTCTGCATTGGGATTGTCTGCCTCACTAGGGGGAGAAGGGAATACCCAGTCACAGCTAAGACACCTTTAGGGTGTATGCTAAAGCATTTCAAGGAAGATTTTTTCCAATGATGTGCATTGTATAAAGTTTTCAAAGGGCAGGTTGAGGACCTTATGTGAATTGGAGTGGCCCACATTTGGAGTGGGTTGGCCAGGCTTGTCAAGGCAGTCTGGAATGTGGTCACTGGGGACCCCGGGCACCCAGATTAATTCCTATACATAGATCAATGGTTAAATCTAATCCAGACCCCACCCCCCGTGGCTGAAAAACTGTGCTTTTACAGGCTGGAGTTCATGTTCTCTTAGCACAGGAAAGGGCTAGAAAAACAGCCCCACCTATGCAGGTCCCGGTCCTCCCTCTGACTCCAGAGGAAGCAAACCTGCCTCCCCCATACAATCCTCAGGTTCCACCTCAGCCCTCACTGCCACCTCTTCCCAAGCAAGTGCAGGTACCCCAACCATCTCATGAAGGGGTACAGGCTCCACCTTTTTCACTCAGAGTTGCACTCAGGCACAAGAGGGTGGTCTCGGGTCCTCTGCTCCTGAGGACTCTATTCCACCCTTGAGGAAGGCCCCCCTATAGAAGGAAACCAGGGAAGGCAGCCTTTTTTGGTCTATGTCTCATTCTCCACGAGCGACCTCTATAACTGGAAAACTCATAATCCCCCAATTCCTGAGAAGCCTCAGCCTCTAATTGGTCTCCTAAAATCTGTCTTTCATACCACTGGCCAACCTAGGATGACTGCCAGTAGCTCCTCGTCACTTTCTTCACTTCAAAAAAGAGAGACAGAATTTGGCTTGAGGCCAGAAAAAACGCTCTAGGGCCAGGAGGAGGTTCACTTGAGGAAAATCAGGATCGGGTAGAAGAGGTTTTCCCATCCCTCAGGCCTCACTGGAACCCCAACTCTGTGGGAGGAAGGGCTGCCTTGGACACTTTCCACCATGTTCTTCTATCAGGTATAAAGGCGTCAGCCCAAAAACCCACTGAATTTGTCAAAAGTTTTCAGGGTCACTCAGGGACCCCAAGAGTCACCCACCGCTTTTCTGGAGCACCTTTGCAAAGCTTACAGGGTTTATACTCGCATTGACCCAGATGCTCTAGAAAACCAATCTAGCCTTTGTAACTCAGTCTGCTTCAGATATAAGGAAGAAGCTTAAAAAATTAGAGGGTTTCCAGGGCATGGATCAGTCTCAATTAATTGAAGTAGCCCAAATGGTATTCAACAACAGAGACTCCCCACAGGAGAAACAAAAGAAAAGACTAGCAAGGGCAGTTGTACTGCTCTAAAAGAAGTGAACCCCCAAAGCAAAAGTGTTTACAAAAAGACCAACAGCAAGGACATAGACCCCGGTTAGGGAAAAACCAGTGTGCCTATTGTAGAAAAGGACACTGGAAGAGAGACTGCCCCAACTGACACAATGGGGACAGGAAAAGGCAGCCACAGGCCCCAAGGGTCCTGAATCTAGAGAGAGATTGACTGGGTAGGGGCTCCATTCAGTTTACACATAGGGGGCAAGCCAGTTAGCTTCCTGGTAGATACTAGTGCTACCTATTCTGTCCTGACCGAGCCTATGGGACCAATAACCACCAAGAAGACTTCTATCCATGGGGGCCACCAGAAAATCAACCCTCTGCCCATGGGCTTCAGAAAGGACAGTAGACCCTGGAAAGAGCACTGTAACCCAGAGTGTCCTCACCCCCTATTAGGATGAGACCTCCTACAGAAGTTACAGGCTACTATCTCATTTGAAGGGGATAAGGCCCACCTTACTGTGGACCCACCAGATTAAGGTTCTTTTCCTACCAGAATCCTACTCATCTGCACTCTTTTGGAGGAGCATCTTTTACAGGAAGAATCACCTCTAGAAGATCCACTGCCAGTGAGCCCTCTGGCATACCTGAAAAGGCTACAGTAGCTCTTCCCCGCAGTATGGGCAGAGAACAACCCTCTGGGACTGGCAAGTCACCAAACCCCTGTCGTGGTCCAGCTAATAGTTACCGCAACACTGGCTCAGGTAAAGCAGTATCCTATAAGTCTAGAGGATAAGTGGGGCATTGCCACACACATTCACAGAGTACAAGAAGCAGGCATTCTTATCCCTTGCCAGTACTCTTGAAAAACCCCCTTACTCCCAGTCCTAAAACCTGGTATGAAAGACTATAGGCCAGTACAGGACCTGAGGGAAGTAAATAAGGGGGTTGAACCTATACACCTGACCATCCCTAATTCTTACACTCTCCTGAGCCTCCTCTCTCCTGAGCGTCAGTTCTACACCATCCTAGACCTAAAGGATGCATTCTTTAGCATCCCCCTACACTCTCAAGCCAACCCATTTTTGCATTTGAATAGACAGATCCTTAGGTGGGGTTCTCAGGGCAATTGACTTGGACTTGACTACCACAAGGGTTCAAGAATTCCCCCACCTTATTTGATTAAGCCCTACACTCAGACCTGCTCACTTTTCAGCATGCACACCCCAAGTGCACTCTATTACAGTATGTAGATGACTTCCTCCTTGCTACTGACACTGAAGCTGAGTGTTGGGAGGCCACTGAAGATCTTCTAGAAACCCTACAAACCTTAGGATACAGAGTATCAGCCAAAAAAGACTCAACTCTGCATCCCTAAGGTTACAACATCAGCCAAGGAAAATGAACTCTTTCTCTCAGTCAAGTTGAGGCAATCCTGTGAATCCACACACCCAAGACCAAAAGATAGTTACAAGAGTTCCTGGGGCAGTTGGATACTGCCATCTATGGATCCTGGGGTTTGCAGAGATTGCTAAGCCCCTGTATTCCAGTACAGGGGGAACACAGCCATTAGAATGGTTTGAAACAGAGCAGCAAGCCTTTGAAATATTAAAGACTGCACTCACATCAGCTCCTACTCTATCACTGCCAGATGTGACTAAGTCCTTCCACCTCTACATATGTGAGACAAGGAGCATAGCCAAAGGGGTCTTCACCCAAAGTCTTGGGCCTTGGAAAAGGCCAGTAGCCTACCTGTCCAAGAGACTTAACTCCATTGCATCCGGCTGGCCTTTGGGTGGTAGCAGACATCACTATGCTTGTCAAAAAAGCCAATAAATTAACACTAGGACAGGAACTAATCCTAACTGCTCCATGTGTGGTTGAAGCCTCACTCTGAAACTTGCCAGAACACTGGATTTTTAATGCTTGAATCAACCAATTCCAGGCTCTCTTACTCGACCAACCCCACATCAGATTCCACAAGATGCTTGTCATTTACCCAGCCAGCTTACTTCTGGACAATCACTCAAAAGAACCTATACATGACTGCCTAGCGGTCATAGGCATGATACAGATGGTGCTCCTGGACTTAACTGACACTCCACTAATATCACTGGATGAGATATTATTCACAGACAGGACTAGCTATGTCCAAGAAGGAATCAGGTATGTGGGGGCAGCGGTAGTTACTCTGGACTGCATTATTTGGTCCCACGCGCTTCCTCGAGGGACATCAACACAAGAAGCCAAGCTAATTGCTTTAATCCATGCTCTTCGATGGGCAAAAGGCAAATCAGTAACAATTTACAACAGCAGATATGCATTTGCAACAGTGCATGTGCACAGAACTATTTACAAGGAAAGGGGACTTTTAATT
Organism: Lasiurus cinereus; assembly: GCA_011751065.1. Lineage (NCBI taxonomy): Eukaryota > Metazoa > Chordata > Mammalia > Chiroptera > Vespertilionidae > Lasiurus > Lasiurus cinereus. The sequence continues at coordinate 2,134,483 of JAAGEH010000092.1, read as the reverse complement.
TCAGCCTGGAAAGACATCAAAAATAAGAAAGTGATTCTGGCCCTACTAGAAGTCATCTGGATACCCAAGGACCTGAGGGAAGTAAATAAGCAGGTTGAACCAATACACCCGAGCCTCCTCTTTCCTGAATTAGTACACTGCAATGGACACCAGAAAGGGAATTCCCTAGAAGCAAAAGGGAACTGGGTTATGGATGAGGTGGCCCGGGAAGCTGCCTTAAAACCAGTGGGGCCCCTACATATCCTATTACTTAACTCGATCCTGATTTACCTGCCTCACTGACTTACTCAGAAAAAAACCCAAAAACTAGCTCTACAGAAACAAGCCTCCCAAAACCTTACTGGACAGCTGACTTTTGGTTCCTGAGGCTCTAGGTCGGACAATAGTTAATGAGTTACACCAGTCCACTCATTTAGGCCATACCAAGCTTACAGAACTCCTAAGATCAAGCCTGAAGGGTGTAAATATCTCTTAATTTTCATAGACACCTTCTCAGGATGGGTTGATTATCAGACTAGAACAGAAACTGCCACCATTATAGCTAAAAAGTTACTCCAGGAAATAGTCCACAGATTTGGCCTACCTATAATTTTAGGGTCAGACAATGGACCCATCTATATAGCTAGAATTTCACAGGACATAACAGAAACATTAAATATTAATTGGAAACTACATTGCGCATATCAGCCCCAAAGCTCTGGGCAGGTAGAATGCATAAATAGGACCTTAAAAGAAGTCCTCACCAAATTTACCTTAAAAACCAGTGAAAACTGGGCCACCTTATTCCCCTTCGCCCTACTCAGGGCAAGGTGCATCACATACTCAAGTTCTTACAGGCCTTACAGTCCACCCAGAAAGGAATTCATAAGAGTGTCCGGGACACCCTGCCTGTACCAACTTCTGATCTGGTCCACTCTTTCCAACCTGGTGATTCTGGGTGGGTAAAAAAATTCACCACCCAGGGATTGACTCCTACTTGGAAGGGACCGTACACCATTATCTTGACTACCCCCACCACAGTAAAGGTCAGCAGCATCCTGATGTGGCTCCACTATACCCAACTCCAGGTGGTTAAGGCAGAATGGAGAATCCAGAACTCCTCATCAGACCCTCTAAAACTAAGACTCTCATGTGTACCACAATCATAATTCTTTTTATATTCTCTATAGAGGGGAACCCCCATTGACCTTCCCCAAAATGAACATGGGAACTCAGAAATAGGATAACAGGGGAGGTACTGGCAAACATAATAGAGCAACTGTGGCCGGGCTAAGGGAGGGGGTGTTTTGGGAGGAATGGGGAAGCATCCAGCGCACTATTGACCTCTGAACTTCAGGGTGTCATCGTGGCATATTCTTTTGGCAAACTCATTAGGCAACAGAGCCAAATATCAATAATACAACGATTGAAATTTCTTTTGAGAGCCAAATTTTTTAAACTTAAACTATATAGGTAAGTACATTGTTATTAATTAGGGTACTCCTAAGTTGGCCTTTGCTAAAAAGTCAAGGGGCCAAAAAGCTGCATGTGGCTCACGAGCTGCAGTTTGCAGACCACTGCCCTAATCCAACTAACAGTAATCCCATTGTGGTTACTACCCAGGAAGGAACAATCAACATATGTCTCAACTTGCAACTGGGCCTGTGGGTCAGTCTACAGTGTAGACTCTACACAGAGAAAACACTTCAAACCATAGGCATTTATATATTTCAGGGAACTGGCAAGGTCAGTTATCAATACCGGGGAATTTTTCTGTCCTCATTGAGGCTGTGAAACCCTCTCAACTATTGATAACTACCACAAGGATGGAAACTATTTTCTCAAATTCTGGAGAAATTCTAAACCCATAACCTGTACAGTAGGCAACTGCAACCTGGTTGAGTTTAAAACCAGGATTGCTCCTGGAATACTGGGAGAACTTGGGGAATAAGGTTATATGTATCAGGAAGAGACCCAGGTACCCTCTTCACCATCCAAAGGCGAGTCCAGACCTCACCCAGGAAACTTATACGCCCTCTCACCGAGTTAGCCTTACCCATTTCAGTTAGACCTATCCTGACCAGGCAATCCCTAGTCCCATCCCCTTCAACCCATTCACCAGCCCCACCTTCCCCTTCATGGGACCCTTCTCTTTTTACCATTCTTTCAGCTGTCCTTCGATTTGTAAATACCTTGCATCCAGATCTGCTGGCTATGCTTAAATTCCAAGCCCCCTATTATATAGAAATAGGAGTCCCCGAATCCCTCAATCTCATCAGGGACTCTGAGGAGTGCCATTGGGACCAAGCAAGACTAATTCTAGGGTACATTCTGAGGGAAGGCACTTGCCTAGTATCCTCTACTTATAACCTCCAAAAGTCCCCCTACTTAGACCTCTGCAATTCCTCAATTATAGTAAAAAGGAGTACTGAGGCATTCTATCAGGCTTAAACCAGACTTGGCTAGCCTGCACAGATGGCCTAACTTGGTGTGTCTCCACTTACTGGTTCAGTAGTCACTCAAAACCCTTACTCTGCATCCTTGTATATGTACTTCCCCAAGTATTACTATACAATGGGGATAGGGCAGAACCCTAATCTATTCTCCACTATCCCTACCATGGTGGAAGAGGGCCCCAATCATAGTCCCCCTCTTAATTGGATTAGGAATTTCGGCTTCTGTGGGCTTTGGGACATGAGCCCTAGTAAGAGGGGACCTTAATATAGGAGAACTCACTAGGGAAGTAAATCTTGACCTAAGCCACCTTGACAGCTCTATCTCCCAGCTAAATGAGGAAATAGACTCTCTAGCCAAAATGGTTCTTCAAAATAGATAGGCCCTAGACCTCCTTTTGCTCCAGCAGGGAGGACTCTGCACTGCGCTAGGAGAAAATTGCTATTTTATGCCAATAACTCAGGGGTAAAATAAGAAAGCCTCTCCCTAGTATGAAAGAACATAGAAAATTGTGAAAAAACAACAACAAAAAAACAAAACTAGAACAATCTAAAAATTGGTTCCAGAGATTATTTAATTGGTCTTTCTGGCTAACTACCCTCCTATCCACCGCTATAGGACCTTTAACCTTATTACTCCTTGTCCTTATTATGGGTCGCTATCTTATAAATTGTTTTGCCAACCTTATTTAACAGAGAATTAACTCAGTCAAGCTAAAGGTCCTCAGAAGTTACTATGATCCTCTCCCTAACAATAACTTAGAAGAGTCAACATAAAACCAGCAGGGAATAAACAATAGGTCCTGTCAATAGTGACTCCATCTTGCTCCCACCTTCCATTTTGAATTTCCCGTGAGAACCTGTGCTCAGAAATCCTCACTGAATGCAAGTGTCATTGTTCTGTTAGGCTCTAGGAAACAACACCCCAGATGCACCTGAAGATAAGCTTAACATTGCTCAATTCAGCTTCTATAATACGCTTGGCTAAGCACAGCTCCCACTTTGTTCCAACCAGGATATGGTTTTTACCTTTATAAGCTAACCCCTGAGCTCATTCAGGGCCCTGAGGTTTGGAGAGACATCATTAGTCTTTCTCGGTTGCCGGCTTTTGCAATAAAGACTCCTAATTTGGCCTTTAGTCTATGGTGTCTTCTGCCTGGCTCGCTGAATTGATATAACAACATAACCTTGAGGGTAAAGGAAAGGTTTCCCCCCACATTCCCCTTTCAGCCAATATTCTTTCACTATTTGTTTTACATTATTTCCTGTGTTCTAGGAAGTGTATGTCTTGTTAAAGGTGCAATAAGGGGTTTAAACAAACATTTCTTTCACATCATTTTCTGAAACAAATAATTCTCAGGAGGAAACAACATTTCTAATTCAGTTAATAAAACAAACTGCATATTTCATGAACAGTTTTAGTTCTTCCCTTATTCTTGTGGTCCCCAAATTTGCTGTGCCGTGGGATGATCTGGAGATTGGAAAACTAAAACCAAAACCAGGTACAGAGGCCTGCCTCCTGCTCCCAGTTGTAACCAGGGATGGGACCTGGGGTGGAACTTGGCATCTGGTTTCTTTCAAAGCCCCACAGGTAACTAATGTGAAGCCACTTGCTCAGTTCCAGAATTCCCGGCCTGAGGCTGGTGACTGTGGCTCCCAAACTGGCTGGGGTTTGGGTGGCAGAAGCAGCTGGCAAAGGGAGGCCAAAGGTGCCCCATGGCCATGCGCACGCTGTTATGTCCGGCAGGAGCAGAAACAGGTCATACTTTACTCCATATACAAGGACACATGTATAAAGCTCAGAATTAAGTGACAACGATTCCACGCTTCATTGAGTTTTGAAGACACCTACCCAGCAAGCTGTCTAACCAAATTACTTTTAACTGGGCTCTGCTCATGGAAATTGGAACAGCATCAGTTTGGACCTGACTCCTGCTACTGCCTCCACTTCACTTTTGTCTAAAAATCCTTCCACAGCTTAGTGTGCACAGCGAGGCATATACTCTATAGTGTAGAGATGGGCAGACAGAGGCTCTGGACGGTGGATCACTTTCCATCACTCGGTCATCAGTTGTGGAGCCCCCATGTTCCACCCCAGGTGCCTGAAGCCAGAGCCATATGCCTAACCAATGTGCACTCTGCCTCTGTTTTGCTCCCCTGTGAGGAAAGAATAAGCATGGGTAAGGGCAGTTACTTTGGCTTGAACTGGGTAGATTTTCTGTTTGAAGGGAACTGTTTCTTTCTCTGAGCTGATCATGCCCACAATCTCCAAGTTGTCCGTGAACTCCAGCCTGGCGATGCCCTCGAAGCACTTCTTCAGGTGCGGCTGCACGCGGAGGGGGTCCTTGGTCTCCGACAAGATCTCCAACAGCTCATCATTTGACAGGAAGAAGAACCTGTTTCAAAGCAAAGGAGCACAGCAACTGAATCCCTTCTGAGAACTTGTTTTCCCAACAAGGTTCTGCTCTCCACAGGGAGATGGTGCCAGCAGACAGCTGTGCTAGGGTCATCTTCGAGGACTCTACCTCACCATGTCCCACTGGGGCATGGAGGGAGGGATGAATTAGACTCAGAGCAGAAGAAATGATGAGGCCGGTATATCAGAGTTTAATAGAGCTGGAGCTGGGGTGGGATGCTTTCTTTTGAAAGAAAACAGAACAGAGCAGTGGTTCTCAGCCTTAGCCGCACTTCCGAATCACCTGCTGATCTTATTTTGAAATTTCAATGCCGAGACTCTACTGCAAAGATTCATATAGAACTGACCTGGGGTTGGATCTGAGGATCCATATATTTTAAAACCCCAGGGAGGGGCAGATAGAAGAGGTTGTAGGGGGAGATAGATAAGTGGTGACAGAATGAGACTTGACTTTGGATGGTGAACACACAATACAATACACAGATGATGGGTAATAGTATCCTACACCTGAAACCTACACAATGTTATTAACCAACGCTACTCTGACAAATGCAATTACAAAGTAAAAATGAAACCCCAGGTGACGCTAATGTTTAGGTAATGCTCAGAGCCCCTCGGGAAAAGAGGCTTTTTCCTGTCCTTGTCTCCAGGCGTGACAGGCATGAAAGGGAAGCATGCGTGAGTAATGCACTTATTTACATGCAGGGCCTTTATCTTGTTTGAAATGACAAATAATAAGCCCTGGCCAGTGTTCTCAATGGTTAGAGCATCAGCTTGCCCACTGAAGGGTTTCGGGTTTGATTTCTGGTCAAGGGCATGTATCTGGGTTGTGGTTTGTTTTCTGAGCCCCCAGGAGACAGCCAGTTGATATATATATATATATATATATATATATATATATATATCACTCTCTCTCTTTTTCTTTCTCTGCTCTCTCCCTCCCTCCCTTTCTCCCTCCCTCCCTCCCTTCTACTCTCTCTGAAAGGCAATGGAAAACAATATACTCATGTGAGGATTAAAACTAAAAATTTAAAAATGTACAAATAAAACAATAACTCATTCTCTTGCTGAGGCCTAAAGTCAACCACCACAAACCTTCAGCAAATGTTCAAGGAACAAAGCTCTACAGTGACCCATAATGAGAGGCCCATAATGAGAGACCATATGATTAGGGTCTTCACTGTATAGGGTGGATTACAACAATGGCCACAATATTTGCACCTAATCTCATGCAGAGAGTGCTTAATGTTATTCCATAAGAAGGCCAACAGAAATACTAGATATGTGTGCATTTAACCTAGAAAGAAAAGGAGGCTCAGAGAAGTTAAATATCTCATCCAGACAACCTGGAATTGAATGCTAGCTTTTCTATTTGCCAGGACTGTGTTTTTTCGCAAATGACTCTTAATGTATAAAGTGGAGATAAAAATAATAGTTCCGGGGACAATGGGGAGATATGTATAAAAAATTAATAAAAATTAAAAAAAAATAATAGTTCCAAGTTAATACATACAAAGTACTCAGAGCATTTCCTGGTACACGGTAAGCACTGTGCCTGCACTTTATGAGGAACAACAGTTATGGGTGTAGGACTAGGAGCCTAAATCTTAGAAATGTCTTCTGCCCAAGTTTTGTGCTTTCAAATAGAGGCTTCTTCCACTCTTCTTTCTCTATTTGTGTTACCAGTGCTGAAGACTATATTTTAAAATGAATACTAAATAGCCCTGGCTGATGTGCTCAGTAGAAGAGCATTGGCCTGAGGACTTAAGGGTTCAGGGTTTGATTCCGGTCAAGGGAACATCCCAGTATTGCAGGCTCGATCCCCAGTAGAGGGCATGCAGGAGGCAGCTGCTCAATGATTCTCTCTCATCATGGATGTTTCTCTCTCTCCCCCTTCCTTTCTGAAATCAATAAAAATACGTATTTTTTTTAAAAGGATACTAAATCAATTTAAAATTTCCTTCTCAGTTACACTAGCCACATTTAAAGTGCTGGATAGCCACATGTGGCTCACAGCTACTACACTGCACAGCACAAGTATAGGTAGAACATCTCTGTCATAGAGTCAAGTTCTCCTGGACAATACTACCTTAAATACATGCCAAAGACATTTATAAACCCTAAACAACCCACTTTTTTGGGGTGGAAAGCAGAAAACTAACTTTGTCTCCATGTAGGGGACACTAAGGTATGAGCTCCTTAAAGGCAAGTTAGGATCAGACTTGTATCCTAATTAGAATCAAATGCCATGGAGTGACAATGCATGGTCAGCGAGATGTGTCAGATGGTCAGGGGTGAGGACCCTCCTTCTTGGGACCCGTCTGAACTTTATGCAGAAGAAAATTGGTTCTTATGGAAAAAAGAGTCAAACATTTATAAACAAAATTTGATAGCAAAACACTTAGCTGCCATTTCATGAGCACATGGTCTGGGAACTGGGCACTTTACATGCATTTTCCCATTTGAAATGCACAGCAGGTGCATGAGGCAGGGTTTTGCCCTGTTTCTCTTACAGGGAGAACCCGAGACTGGGATGGACTCATAAGTGGAAGAGCTAGGACTCATAATAAGGTCTGTTTAACTCCAAAGTCTGGGTCCTTAATTCAGACAATGATACTCCCCTAGTTGGGTACTGACCATGCTGGTCACCCAAAGTGTGGCATTGGTCCCACTGGTGCCCATTCAACCTCCGTCTAAGTTATGGTCATGCAGCATCCTTATCCTTGGGAGCTGTTTTAGGGAATGGGAAACCTGCAAAGAACATGGAATAGATAGAAGCTTGCAGTATGAAAACTTTCATTCTACCTATGTACAGGTCAAGAAAGCCACTCCAAACCAAAGGACAATAACGAGTACCTGGGGAAAAACAGTCTCTTCTTCTCCAAGTAATCGTTTAGCCCCCTCTGGATGTCCTCCAGCAGAGTGTTAGCTTCCTGAAGCTTCTCAGCCATCCGGGGCTGGTCGGCTGCCATCAGAACCCTGGCATCTTTTACCTAGGTTCCATCAGAAGAGGAGACTCAGCAGGGGCTCCCAGACTCCGAGGGCGGTCATTATATGTGTGTGACCAACACTTCAACTGATGATGCCCTGCCCAGCAAAGTGTCTTCCAATCCCAAAGCAAGAACGCTCATGTAGCAGGACCCTGCTCCACTGGCTGGGGTTGATGAGGCTAGGGTTAGGCAACTGAAATCAACCAAGCCTACATTATTTTAACTGCTTGGATTTGGAATTCAGATGATGACACCCTCACGAGTCTGGCTGGCCCCTGAAGAAGGGCTTTGCTGCTGCATGAAGATCAGCTTCCATGATGTGACTGGTGGCAGAGTATGCCAGCCTGCAAGAGAGGAAGCCGCCACGAAAAATGCACCTCTAGGGTTTCCTGAGGAACCACTGGGACCCAGAGCTTCCTTTACACTCTTTCTGCCCTCGGCTTCCATGAGACACCCATTCAGTCCTTTTGTTTGAGCTGCCTTAGTTTCCATTACTTGCAACCCCAAATCTCAGCTAATATGAAGTTGGAGGAAGCAGGATATCATGCAAATTGGCTCTGATGGCTGAGTTATATAAATGACCACTTAACTCATTCCTACAAACAACAGGGCAGATAAGTTCCATTGAGACAAATTCTTTATAAGTGTGCCCCAATTTGAGCACACTTAACTTCCAAAAGGAAAAAATTAATCTCTTACTGGGTACCCTGATACCTGTCCACCCAGTGCACTCACAGTTTGAGGCCTATTCCCAGTGTCACCTCCTAGAGGCCTTCTCTGCCATTCCCAGGGCACTAAGTCACTTTCTGCCTTCTAAAACCTTTTTGCATAACTTTTATTATAGCTCTTATGTATCTAAATCTGTCTCCTCACAAAGCAGTGAAATATGAAGGCAGATATCATATTCTTATCATCTTCAAGTGTTTTTCCTACTCCTAGTGTGGGGTCAGTGTAGGTACTGAATAAATGTTTGTTAAATATCTGCATAACTAAATATGGACAATCATTTGAATTCTGAAAGGATTCTCGATCTATAAAAGCTTTGCCTGCAATAAAGAGTCTTCCCCTCATGGGATGACAGCTAAGTTATATAACTGCTAGTGCTCACTTCTGGGGATGGGGGTATCATGGCCTCCACTTTCTATATTACATACATCCATGTTTAAACCTTTAATAATAACTTTTGAAATTGGAAAAATATACAATAACGAATTTTCAAAAATCTAGCTTGCTTACAAGTTTGAAGGTGCCTGGCTACAATGCACAATAAGGAGCATCTGTGTCGCATCCCAGGCTCCCGCAGTGAGAGGTGCTGGGAAATGGAAGCTTACTGCTTGGGACATGAGGGATTTCCAGTAACCGTCCACAGTAGCAAACTTTCTGCCCTCTTCTGGCATCTGGGCTATGATGTCCTCTGAGCTGAAGATCGGTTCCAGGTACAGCCAGGTAGCTTGGCATTTCAACCAGGCATCCAAAGTGTCCTGCACACGGACTAGCTTTTCTTCCCACTTCTGTGAATTTAGCATTTTGTATCTGAGTTATTAACTTGCCACCCTGCATCACACAACTATTTATTCACTCTTTCCCTTGTTTAGCAAACACTTGTCGAGTATCCCTATGTTCTGAACACTGTTCTAGGCAATGTGAATACAGCAATGAATGAAACAAGGAAGTCCTTGCATTCATGGAGCTTGCATTCTGGTGGAATAATAATAACACCAGTAATAATCTCTATAATATCTCTATAATAAAGAGCCAGGAGGGTGTAACACCATCACGGCAAAAGTTCCACCAACTGGAAGGAAGTCAGTCCTGCAGGAGTCGACTTGGCAAAGGCTGTGCCCTCCTTGAGCTGTTCCTGCTGAAGGAACCCGCCCTAAGAGGGTAGAGGCACTGAGTCCTGGGTTGCCATGGCAATGGCTGCGCCCTCCCCAACCTGTTTCCCGAAGGCCTGAGGGAAGAACCCACCCTTGAAGCTCCAGGAGAACCAAGTGGCAGTCAGTCCTGGGTTGATGAGGCCTAAGCTACGGCATGGTAGAACTCTGAGTCTGGCCCAACAGGGGGTGTGGCTGGCCTTCAAACCACACCCTGACAGGAGAGAGGAGGGTGCCCCATTCCTCTCAGAATCAACAGGTGTCCAGCTTGCTGTCAGGGGCCTGCCAGCTAGGAATCCTATTCACCTGCATATCTGTATGTGCTGTGCCGGCACAGCCAAAGGTGACCCTAAGTGGGGTGGTGACAGGCTTAGAAAAGACAGATAAGAGAATGAAAACTGGGTCTCGGTGGGACACTGCTTCTCTGAGAGACAGCGACCACGTCCACAAACTGTGTCTTTATTTTATCGTAGATGCCACGAGGCAAAGTAAGGGCACGATCAAGATGTTTACAACCTTCTGGTGGGTTTCAATCCTATTCAACTACATGCATCTGAACTCTATCAAGCCCACATCACTTAGGCACATGTTCAGACCATAGGTTCAAGCCCACAGCAATAGCTGTTAGCTATACTTGTGTTGGGAGTGCCCTGCCCTTCAAGCTGGGACTTGCACGTGGCAATGAGAGGACTGTGCCCTCTTATCAGTCCAAGGCCTGAACCTGTCTAAATCCTGTAGCTGCTCCCCACATCTGTATAAAGTTTTAATACATTATATTAGAGGTCATGGTGGTACTGTTTTACCCACAGCATCTACAGGAATTGCTACAAAGTTATTTCTCAGTGGAAGGACCTTTCATTCCCAATATAAATTACCAATTCCATTAAATGAAATTCAATTTCTAGCCTTGATATAAACAGTGAAGTTGCTAAAACTATTAAAAAGGCCCAACTTCTCATTATTGATGAATGCACCATGGCATCCAGCCATAGAAAGATTACTAAGAGAAATTATGAATTTCAGTGTTGTATTTGGTGGGAAAGTTCTCCTTCCTTTGGGGGATTTTCGACAATGTCTCAATATTATACTGCATGCTATGCGATCAGCCATAGTACAAACAAGTTTAAAGTACTGTACTGTTTGGGGATGTTTCAGAAAGTTATCTCTTACAACAAATATGAGATCAGAGGATTCTGCTTATAGTGAATGGTTAGTAAAACTTGGAGATGGCAAACTTAATAGCAGTTTTCATTTAGGAATGGATATTATTGAAATCCTCTGTGAAATGATTTGTAATGGATCCATTAGTGAAGTTACCTTTGGAAATAGTGTATCTATAGATAATATTAAAAATATATCTAAATGTGCGATTCTTTGTCTAAAAAATGAGCATGTTCAAAAATTAAATGAAGAAATTTTGGATATACTCGATGGAGATTTTCACACACAGTTGAGTGATGATTCCATTGACTCAACAGATGATGCTGAAAAATTTTCCCATCGAAAATAATATTACTCTCTTGGGAATGCCATGTCATAAATAAAAATTGAAAGTGGGTGCAATCATCATGCTACTGAGAAATCTTAATAGTAAATGGGGTCTTTGTAATGGTACCAGATTTATTATCCAAAGATTATGACCTAACATTATTGAAGCTGAAGTGTTAACAGGATCTGTAGAGGCTGTTCTAATTTTAAGAATTGATTTCTCCCTATCTGACACTGGCCTCCCATTTAAATTGATTTGATGACAATTTCGCCTGATGCCAGCATTTATGATGATTATTAATAAATGACAAGGACAAACTCTAGACAGAGTAGGAATATTCCTATCTGAACCCGTTTTCGCACATGGTCAGTTATATGTTGCTTTCTCTTGAGTTTGAAGAGCATGTAATGTTAAAGTTAAAGTTGTAAAGACTTTATTACAAAAGAAATTAGTCAAGCACTCTGAAAGTGTTTTCAAGTGTAATGTGGTGTATATGGAGATATTAGAATAAGTTTAATCACTTTATCAGTCATTGTTTACATCACTGTTATTCTTAATCATGTTTTGTTTTTTTATATAATGTTTTTGTTGTTTTTCTATCATGCCTCTGTTGTTATATCCTTTTATTACTGTTTATTTATTAATAAATTTATATATTATTTTTATATACATTTTACTAATATCCTTTCATCTCTCACACTTCTATTATAAAGAAAGGGCAAATAGCAATATTAAAATATTTCCTTTAATTAATTCCCTTTTAATGTGCACGAGTTTCATGCACTGGACCACTAGTTATCATATATTACTATTATATACACTGAGTGGCCAGATTATTATTATTTTTTATTTGATAAATCTTTATTGTTCAGATTATTACAATTGTTCCTCTTTTTTCCCCCCATAGTTCCCCTCCACCCGGCTCCCACCCCATCCTCTGCCCTTACCTCTCCTCCATTGTCCTCATCCATAGGTGTACGATTTTTATCCAGTCTCTCCCTGCACCCTCCTCACCTCTTTCCCCCTGAGAATTAACCAATCGACTCCCTTTCTATGCCCCTGATTCTATTATATTCACCAGTTTATTCTGTTCATCAGATTTTCAATTCACTTGATTTTTAGATTGACTTATTGATGGATATGTATTTGTTGTTCATAATTTTTATCTTTACCTTTTTCTTCTTCTTCCTCTTCTTAAAGAGTACCTTTCAGCATTTCATATAATACTGGTTTGGTGCTGATGAACTCCTATAGTTTTTTCTTATCTGTGAAGCTCTTTATCTGACCTTCAATTCTGAAAGATAGCTTTGCTGGGTAGAGTAATCTTGGTTGTAGGTTCTTGCTATTCATTACTTTGAATATTTCTTGCCATTTTCGTCTGGCCTGCAAGATTTCTGTTGAGAAATCAGCTGACAATCGTATGGGTGCTCCTTTGTAGGTAATTAACTGTTTTTCTCTTGCTGCTTTTAATATTCTCTCTTTGTCTTTTGCTCTTGGCATTTTAATTATGATGTGTCTTGGTGTGGTCCTCTTTAGATTCCTTTTGTTTGGGGTTCTATGCACTTCCTGGACTTGTAAGTCTATTTCTTTCACCAGGTGGGGAAAGTTTTCTGTCATTATTTCTTCAAATAGGTTTTCGCTATCTTGCTCTCTCTCTTCTTCTGGCACCCCCATAATTCTGATGTTGGTACGCTTGAGGTTGTCCCAGAGGCTCCTTACACTGTCTTCCAATTTTTGGGTTCCTTTTTCTTTTTGCTTTTCCAGTGGAGTGTTTTCTGCTTCTTTGTATTTCAAATCTTTGACTTGATTCTTGCGTTCCTCTAGTCTGGTGTTAGGTCTCTGTATAATATTTTTTATTTCAGTCAGTGTATGTTTAATTTCTAGTTGGTCCTTTTTCATCTCCTCTTGGGTTTCACTAAATTTATCTATCTTTTTCTAGGAAATTCTTGAAAAACCTTATAACTGTGGTTTTGAAATCTATATCCAGTCATTTGCTTTCTTCCATTTATTTTGTTTGTGATCTGTTCTTTTGTCTTCGAATTTTCACTGCTTCCCTGAATTAGTAGAGTAGCGTTGTGTGCTAGGTGTCCTATATGACCCAGTAGCTCCACCTCCCGAGTTACCTGAGGTGGACTCTTTTGGTCCACCTCTTTGTGGACTGTGTGTACAGCCTTGTTGTAGTTAAGTCTTGATTGTTGTTGGTATCACTGGGGGGAATTGACCACAAAGCCAATTGGTTGTGAGGATCAGTTATGTCTGCACCCAGGGAATTTCTGAGCTAGACTCAGCCTTAAGACTTTCAAGATTGCAAAAGCCTCTGTGCTGGGCTTGGATGTGGCGGAGTCTCAGGACTGAGCAGACAGCCTGGGCTTCCCCTCAGCTCTGCCCTATGCGACCCCTGGGTCTCAGTGTCCCTTGGTAATTACTGCAGCCCTCTCTGTGCACAGTCATGCGAGCACCTCCAGACCTCTACCTTTCTGGCTTACTGAGTTTCCCTGCCCTCTGGGGATGCATGAGTCTGGGTCTCCAGGCTCTTGCCTGAAACTGGGGTTCAGTGCAGTTGGACCTGGATTTCAGTGCAGTTGAGAAGTTCTGTTTTTCTCCTGCTAGAGAAAGCCCGGGGCACAATCAGCAGTCAGTCCTCTTTGCACACGCCTCCAGACCTCTGCCTTTTGTGGCTCCCCTAAGTTTCTGTGCACTCCTCCCTTTTCATGACAGTCCAGACTCTCCCTCTTTGAGTCTCTCCCAGAACTGGGGCTCAGTGCAGTCAGAAGTGGGGTTCAGTGCAGTCGGGAGTTTCTATCTCCCTCCCACTAAAGGAAGCCAACCAGGCACTCTGACACCTGTCCTCTTCACTCATGTGTCTCTGTACCTCAGCTTTTTATAGCTCCTCTGAGTTTCCATCAGCCCCTCTCTTTTGTTCTAGCTGTAGAGTTTCCACTCAGCCAGCTTTCCTGTGGTTCTGGATGGTGTCCATTCTGTCTTTTAGTTATAGTTTTGAAATTGTTTTGTGAGGCAGCAATTTAGGTGTTCACCTATGCCACCATTTTGGTTTCTCTGGCTAGATCATTATGATCTCTGAATACATAATAATCTGGTCACTCAGAGTGTGTGTGTGTTTGTATGTTAGAGGTCCAGTACATGAATTCATGCATGGGTAGGGCCAGCCAGCCTGGCCAGCGGTAGAGGACATGGATGGTTGGCTAGCCTACCTGCTGGTCAAACTTTTTGATCAAGGAGAAAATTTGCATATTAGTCTTTTATTATATAAGATATACACTGAGTGGCCAAATTATTATGCATTCAGAGATAATAATAATCTGGCCACTCAATGTATAACTAGTGGCTTGGTTCATGAAATCTTGCACTCCTGGGGTGTGGGGGGTTTCCCTCAACCTGGCCTGTGCCCTCTCACAGTCCAGGAGTCCTTGGGGGATGTCCAACTGACAGGGAGAAGGTGTAAGCTGTCAGTTGGACATCCTTAGTGCTGCGCTCACCAGACGTGAGTCCAGCTTCTGGCTGAGCAGTGCTCCCCCTGTAGGAGCACACTGACCACCTGGGGACAGCTCCTGAATCGAGTGTCTGCCTTCTAGTGGTCAGTGTGCATCATAGTGACTGGTTGTTCCACAGTTCAGTTGATTTGCATACTAGCCTTTTATTATATAGGATTATTATTACTATAACCAGGGATGGGCTGAGTGCTTTATGTATATGAAAATGAATTTAATCAGGTGAGTTTATGATGGAAATGTTACTACACATCACACTTTACAAATGCAGAAGATGAAGATACAGTTTAAGAGCATTGCCCGAGGTTAATAAGCAGGGAGACAGATTTTGAAATCAGAAAGTCTGACTTCAGGAGCTTTGCCTGTAGCCTATGCTGCTTCCATACACAGGGCACAATGAGCCACATGCCTACCCTCCAGCGTTTACATTAGAAAGTTCACTAGTCTGGCTGATATTCACATACTTTGCAAGTGCAGTTTTACTTGGCACATTCAAACCATCTCACATTTCCTTTTGGCAGACTTGCACAGGCTCAGCATGCACCATGCTTACTTGGACGGTTACATGCTTTTAGTCTTATGTTATTTTTTTCCAAGCAGGAGACAATGAATTTGATTGTTAGATAAACTTAAAAACTTTCTCCCTCCTCCGAGAAACCAAGAGCTACCTGGATGTCACAAAACCGCCCTCTTTCACCTTACCCGGCATTCGGTTTCTATTGGCTTGATGAAGGGGGAGCCACACATGGTCTGTGTCTTTATCACATGGTCATCGAGGAGCAGCTGAATGTCATCGACGGCACACAGGATGCTCATATCCTGCAGACACACACTTGCCCTGTTAGAACCACTCACATCACTTACAGGGTGACACACAGACACAGAGCCCAGAGCTCCACCCAGGGAGGCAGGAACCTGTGTCTGAAGGGATGGAATTTCTATTTTCTTCCTTGAAAATGTTCTTAAAGACACAAATTTTCCATCTCCATGGAAGAAATTAAATGTAGCCCAAGCCCAGAGCTCCACCCTTCCCTGTGTTCCCACCTCCTGTCCTCTACTCTCCTGCTGCTCACAGGGGCCCTGCCCAGTGGCTTGGCCAGGCATAGATGATGGTTCTTAACTGTGCACCGAGAAGCCCAGGGCACTGCAGTGAATTTACAGCAAATCCCTGGGAATTTTTAAAAAAGAAAATATAAATGTGTTTCTTTCAATTTGTGGATGAAAGGGACCACATGCTAACCTGTCAAGCCCAGGGAAGGCCTGCATGGCAGTCTTACAAATTCATACCTAAAGTAACCACAAAGGATGAACTGAAGTTAAACTTTAACTAAACGCAGTTATGGTGGGTAGTTACTCCTAGGCCAGTATCTTCACTGACAAGATCAACCTTTACTTACCTTAACAGCCTATCTGTCCTTTTGCATCTATAATAACATACCCTTGAAATGTATGGGTAACTTGTACCTTCCCTTTTTCTGGACCCCTTGGGGCACAAACTAATGTGCCTGAACGCCAGGACAGATACCACAAATTCCTTTATTGTTATTTTTATCATGTTAATTGTTGACTGTTAACTATCCTAGACTCACCTAAGTATGTGTCTATCATTTTACTTCTTATCTAATCTCAGGGGTCCCTCCCCTACCCTTTTTCTTTCTCCTGCCTCTCTAGTCTATCACCAGTGGGTTTCAAGTAACCCACCTATGTCCCTCTTTTGGTTGCAATGTGTAAAAATAGATGAAAACCCACTATTCTCCAGAGCACTATCCCAATCTGTTGAGGTTCTGCTTCCCAGCAATTGTCGACAGTTTGGCTCAAATAAACTCACAAAAATTCTTTACAGGTTTGAATGTTTTTAACAAATTTCTATGTATTTTTTCAAACAGTGAAGGTGACACGACACAAATATTTCTATTATTTAACAACAAAGCTGTGAGCAATTTCTTTTGCTCTAGGGAGGAGAACCATGAAGAAAGAATCACATTCATGACACAAAAGGGCAACAGGAACCAAGAAAGTTCGGAGCCTCTGCCAGTGCATTCACTGGGCCACAGTCTACAAGTGGGTCAGGCTCGTGCATGACACTCTTCCTCTGAGGCCACCGTGGCCAGAGACTGGCTGGACTCTATCTCCTGCTGTAGGCCTGTCTTTCTCACTCTGCTGTCACTTCCTTCAAGCCCACATCTGGTGACTAAGTGGGGGCTAGGCTATGTTTCTCATCCACCTCCCTTTTACTAGTTGCTTTGCACTGGGTGGGGTGTCTAAGCTATGCTGATCCTGGTCTTTAACTGCACTAGTCAACAACTGAATTGGCCTGCAGGAAGTAAAATGTTGTTTCCAGATCTCTCAGCTCACTCCTCACCTCAGCCCACCGGCTCCAGGAGTGTCTCCTTCAGGCAGACAGTGCAGCACACCTGATCTGCGGGGTCAGGCCACCAATTCCCTCCCTGCCACTAGCTCATCTGCAGTTCTTATCCAGGTGAAATCAAGGCCTTGTGACTATTGAAATTGAAGGGGAGAGAAAAGATCATCTTTGGCCTCAGGGGAGGAGGGATATGGGAGCCTTTAGAGCAGGGGTGGGAAACCCCTGCCAAGGGCCATTTGGACATTTGTAACATCATTCTCAGGCCCTACAAAATTATCCACTTAAAAGTGAGCCTGCTCTCTTTGGTCAAACATTTAATGAACTCACCTCTAATGCAGGGCCAGACCAAATGACTTTGTGAGTCTCAAATGCAGGCCAGACATTCCCACCGCTGCTTTAGGTTTTTAGTTCTCAATCTGCATTGCACATTAAAAAGTCCAGGATGCCTTAAAAAGACAGATGCCTAGGCACTTTGGGGCGGATAGAGGAAGAATCAACCAGGATTTTTTCTTTTTTTTGAGAAGTGCTAAGTATTATTTACCCCAGGCAGCTTCAGAGGGGCTGGAGCATCCCTGGGAGAGGCCAATTCAGGAGGCTTGCTCCGATTGTTGCTCTGAATCAAAAAGAATTTCTCATTTGAGAATACATCCCTCAGGATGGCCCGAGGAAGGGTAACAGACACAGGCAGCAGGGTCTGATGGCAGCGGCACTGACAGTGAGCAACACTGTGCTGACCTTCCAAGCGACTGAGAGATCAGACCCTGATGGTTGCCCCCACCATCAGGAGAGAGATGAAATCAGGTGCCTATAGAGATGTGAGGTGATCCTGGGGTGGTAAAATTGCAATAGATAAACATATCCAACCCACACCTCTACACCTCAAACGTATATAATATGTGTCAATTATGTCTCAGAAAAAAGTTTTCAAAAAGCTGGTCAGAACGCTTCTGTGAGTCTGTTGTGATTCCAAGGGGCTCCCCTGTGCCCTGCGACAGGTAGGCTGGCTCTGTGGCAGGTAGCCTGGCTGCGCTGGCCGATACTCACCGTGTCCCTATACTTTGCGAAGCTGAATGTCATGCTGACCCATTCCGACTTCATCTTCTCCAAGTTTTTCTCCAGGGAGTATTCTTTGCTGGCAGTGGCTCCAATGGGCTCCAGTCTGCAAGAGAAGGTAGGGACAGCAGTGTGACAGGGGAAAAACTTGACCAAAGGGAGTTCAGCTCCACCTTAAGTAAGAGAAGCCTTTGAAAGCCCTGCTTTTACTGACCTCCTACTTGAAGATGAACCAGCACTCCAGCGTTACAGGGCTCCTGAGCCTCCGCACCACTGGCATTCAGGCTGTATTATAGGCTGAATTGTGTCCCCCCACAGGCATAGTACTAGTCCTAGGGCCTCGGAACAAGAGGTCTCCCATTTGAAAATGGGTCTTTAGCAAGTAGTCAAAGTGAGACTGTGAAGTGGTGCCAAATCCAATAGGACAGTCCTTATAAGAAGAGGAGAAAGGACAGACAGAGAGGAATGATGGTGGGAATGAAAGACATGGGGAGAAGTGGCCACTAGCCAAGAAGAGAGGCTGCAGAAGAAATTAAACTTGCCAATGCTTTGATCATGAGCTTTGAGCCCCCAATACGCTGAACAAATAAATGTGTGCTGTTTGAGCCTCCAACCCACCATCATGAGCCACTGGTTCTGTGCTGGCGGCTGTCCTGAGCATTGCAGGTGATAGCAACCTCCCCGGCCACAGCCCACTGCCTCAGCCCCCTCTCTCCCCGCCCCCATTGCCAGTCACGGTGACACTGTTAATAACCTGGTTATGACTGATGGGAAGGCATGCAGGAGAGGCAGCTAACACCGGCCAACATCCGCATGGGTTCCCAAGAGGCTGCAGGGATCACCCCCCAGGTCTGGTTTTGCTGTCGCTGGGGCAGCGATTGGACAATAGATGCATGCCCAGTGGGAAGGTGCCTACTGTCAGTCTTACCTGTAAATAGGTTAGTGGCCAGAATGGGCTTGGCCACTGCCAGGGTGAGAAATCAGAGACTTCATTCCTGAACAAAGGAGCACTCTCCCTCTCTTGCTGCTCTCCCAATTCCTGGCTTGCCGGTGCCCTCGTGGCCCACGCGACCCATGCTAGGTGACACCATGTATTGGCCTAATGGATTATGACACTGGCTTAGCTTTCAGCTCTGCTGGAGTCCCCGTTGCCCTTGTCAGAGCTGGGTTATGGGAAAGGGGTCTTTGGAACCCAAGGAAAGCAACTTCATGGAAATAAAGCCTTCAATAACATCTCCTCCCATAGGAACATCTCCTCCTCCTATAGGGGCCCTGGAAATGCTTTTTCCAGGGGTGCCCCAAGAACCCCACTCTCATTAGGAACAGAGAAAGAGAATTCCCTGGTAATGGAAACAATAACAAATGGCCCCTGGAAGAAATGGACCCCACATGAGAACCAATGTTCTACAGCTGGTAACACAAGATCTCCTTTCGCATTGCTGTTTACTCCATATTTTTCCTCATGTGCTCCAGAATTACTTGCTTCCTTCTTATATGGACTTTGGAATTTCTATATATTTATGTGATGGATTTTGTTCTACTCCCTGTAGGATGTGTGCTGTATGAGTAGGATGTGTGCTGTGTGAGTAGGATGTGTGTTGTGTCAGTGAGGATATATAATGTGTGAGAAAGGATGTGCTGTGTGAGTGAGGATGTGTACTGTGTGAGTGAAGATGTGTGCTGTGTGAGTGAGGATATATAATATGTGAGTAGGGTGTGTGTTGTGTGAGTAGGATGTGTGTTGTGTGAGAGAGGATATATAATGTGTGAGTGAAGATGTGTGCTGTGTGAGTGAGGATATATAATGTGTGAGTGAGCATGTGTGCTGTGTGAGTAGGATGTGTGCTGTGTGAGTGAGGATATATAATGTGTGAGTGTGATGTGTGCTGTGTGAGTGAGCATGTGTGCTGTGTGAGTAGGATGTTTGCTGTGTGAGTAGGATGTGTGCTGTGTGAGTAGGATATGTACTGTATGAGTGAGGATGTGAGCTATGTGAGGATGTGTGCTGTGTGAATGAGGATGTGTGCTGTGTGAGTAGGATGTGTGCTGTGTGAGTGAGGATGTTTGCTGTGTGAGTAGAATATGTGCTGTATGACTAGGATGTGTGCTGTGTGAGTGAGGATGTGTACTGTGTGAGTGAGGATATATAATGTGATTGAAGATGTGTGCTGTGTGATTGATAATATATACTGTGTGAGTGGGGATTTGTGCTGTGTGAGTGGGGATTTGTGCTGTGTGAGCAGGATGTGTCTCTGTGAGTAGGATGTGTGTTCTTATCCTACTCACACTTTATATATTCTCACTCACACAGCACACATCCTCACTCACACATTATATATCCTCTCTCACACAACACACATCCTACTCACACAACACACATTCCCACTCACACAACACACATCCTACTCACACATTATATATCCTCACTCACACAGCACACATCCTACTCACACAGCACACATGCTCACTCACACAGCACACATTCCCACTCACACAACACACATCCTGCTCACGGCGTATATATTATCACTCACTCACCACACATATTCACTCACATTATATAATCCTCACTCACACAGCACACATCGCACTCACACAGCAAACATCCTCACTCTCACAATACACATCCTAGTCACACAGCAGACATCCTCACTTACACAGCACACATCCCCACTCACACAGTACACATCCTATTCACAGAGCACACGTCTTCACTTACATAGCACACATCCTACTCACACAGCACACATCCTCACTCACATAGCTCACATCCTCACTCATACAGTACATATCCTACTCACACAGCACACATCCTACTCACACAGCAAACATCCTACTCACACAGCACATATTCTCACTCACAGAGCAAACATTCTCATTCACGCACTATGTATTCTTATTCACACAGCACACATCCTACTCACACAGTACACATTCTCACTCACACAGCACACATTCCCACTCACACAACACACATCCTACTCACACATTATATATCCTTACTCACACAGCACACATCCTCACTCACACAGCACACATCCTCAC